>JAADXL010000474.1:0-25674 GCA_023337755.1 Pythium aristosporum | reverse complement strand
TTGGCGACTCGGGCTTCGACAAGTACAAAGGGAGAGGCTGAGCCAGGGTACATGAAGCCATTTACGGAATGATGGTATCATGATGAGGAATGATGGTGAAGAATGAGCTTCTCCGATTGCACGAAAGTGGTGTTTGTGTGTGTAACAGTGCGGAAGTGCAGTGGAGAGGAAGGTCGTATTGTTGGACGCCAACGGAGAAACTCCATCAAACGATGACGCGCTGCGCTTGGATGAAGTCGCAGTGATGACCTTTATTTCAGTCTTGAGGATGACTAAGTGTGTACCATTGGAGGCTCTTTTTAAGGTTCTACAACCGCCTGGGCTGTTCATAGTGGACTGCTAGTCGAGCGAAGTGCGGGGCATGCCTATGGGCAAAGTCGGAGCGAACGTGTGGCACGAGCTCTGTCGTGGAGTGATGGACTTGGCCGCTAATCTTGGAATCCATAGCAACCGCCCAGGTTCGTCAAACGCCCGACTGGGTCGTGTGGTGTGAACATCTAGGCTTGTACTAAACATACTACTAGTGTGTACAGGAGGATTCACATGACTTCATGTGTCTGTGCAGTTGAGCCACATCACGTGCGTCAGTAAAGCCACGGTGGTGCTTTGTCGGCGTTGACTACGCCCAAGAACTTCCCCCTTCACCAGCAGTAGTAATAGCATTGGGCAGTTGGTGGTGACTCAGCAGTGGTATGTATTGATATGCATATTGGTATGATCAGTTGACCTTGGCGATAGCAAGTCTATAGTATTAGGCCTCATTGGTTGCTTCGATCGCGACCATGCCTTCTAGCAGTGTGAGAGAATGAGATAAAATAGGTAGCAGTCGACTGCTTAGCGACGAGCCATGCCTGGGCGGCCTTGCGCCTGCATGGACTGGGAGATCACGATCTGCCGCCACCACACGAGCTTCATCTGCTCGCGATCCTGAGACTCTTGGGCTGGCGAAGCCGCGACCTTTCGGTTTTCGCTTTGCGAGCCAAGTTTGTGGAAGAAGGACCGCAGTCCCGATCGGGTTTTACACACGACAAGCTCGGCAGCTGCGGTCTCAGCTGGCTGGTGCTTGGTGGTCTCGGCAGCGGCATTGCTCCGGCGGACGTAATGGATGGCTTGCGCGAAGTTGGCTTGAGCAAAGTGCGAGTTCATCTTATTGTGTGTGGGGTGGTGGTTGGAAGCAAATTGGATTGTGAGATCGGACGACTGGCCGAGTCCGATGGCCTCGTCCTGGTGACAACCCAAGGAACGGCACTGGACCTGCCTTGGCTCGACTATCAGAATGTTGGTAATCAACCTGGAATGATGGTGATATTAATACCAACAAATCAGTATACTACCCTTGTAGCCAGAGTTCATCGCGTGGGTGCGTCCGTGCGTTGTGTCGACGGCTCCGGGCCTTGCAGCAATGTTGATCCATTGAACCACCATTCCGCTCACACCTAGAATCTTCGGTGGCTTCGCGTCCTGAACGTCTGCTATAGTAGCCCTCGGGTCGACCCAACGCTACTGGAGCACCTCCAGGGCGGATCTGTTTCGAGGCAGTTGTCACTGATAGCTGGATCCCATCGATTGGATACTGTTCGCTTTGTCACGACTCTATCGACTTTACACACGATGTCTGTCGTGTATACTCGCGTGGATTACTGCTCTCGGTACTCGTTGCCGTCGGTTGGATCCGCACCAGCGATCCAGGGAGTGAGACGGCCATACGGCGCCGCGACAGCCGGACGTCCAAGTCCACGGCACCATGGATCATGACGAGATCGTGGCGAGACGCCTTGAGCATCCTCCAGAGCATGCGTAGTTCCCAGAACACGAGCATCCAGACGCGGTTGAAAAACGCCGGCTTGACGTGGAGTATAAACGCGCGGCCAAACGCGGTGAAGCGGAACATGCTCTCGTCTCGTAACCCCCAGGGCGAGTACGTCCGCGTCACCTCGAGCGTGATGAGCACGTGCGCCGTGATTGACAGCAGCAAAAGCGGCACGAGAAACACGAGCTGAAAGCCGATACGGTCCCGTGCCACGGGCGTGAACGCATCGACCGTGAGCATGAACGAGACCCAGCAAAAGCTCGCGACGAGGATAAACGTACGGTCGTCCCACTCGAAGAGGTAGGCCGCGCAGAGGTGGGCAAAGAAGAACTGCGCAATCATGAACGCGAAGTCGACGCTCAAACAGATCTGCCGGAGCAAGGCAGGGTGGTACAGAGAGACGCAGATAAAGCAGTAGAGGCTTGAGAGCACGGGCGCTGCGATCGCCCCGACGCGGGCGATGACTGGATATGGTCGTACGTAGTTAAGGATGAGAAAGAGCAGTCCTGTGAGCCCGAGCCCGGCTGCACCGATCGTGTGGATGAGCAGCTGTACTCGCTTGGACGCGCGGAGCGTGGAGAGACGGCGGCTGCACCATAGCGTCTCGCGGCTATCAAACGTTCGGTCAAGTTGGACGAACCTCACGGGGCCCTGTGGGCCAGTGGTCACCGGAGCGGCCCGGCCCACGAGCGGGACTTGGCGAAGCCGGACGGCGCAGCGGTAGCTCACGCACCGTACGAGCTGGATACTGTGAGACGCCACGACGCCGTCTTTCAGTTGCTGGTGGTGGTGGCGGAGCATCATGACGCGGCGGAACAGCGATCGTCCGAGGATAAAGAGCACGGTCGTGATTGTGTTCATGAGAAAGTCGTCGCTCGTGACGGTCTTGGTGCCGTAGTTGGCGATCTTGAACTGGTGGACATCAGGGACAATGCTCAGCGCGATTACAATGAGTGTAAAGCACTGGCACGAGATGGCCACACCTAGCAGCACGACCATGAGTCGGAAGCCGTGCAATGCCGCGTCGATGCAGATGCAGTACTCGACGCCGAGCCAGGCCGCGACCACGGCAGTCGTTCTAGCGTCGGCGAGGTACATAGCCATCACGATGGTCGACGCTGTGTTGGCAAACGTGAAGAACCAAAACTCAAACGTCTTGAGTAGCTCCAGCACAATGTCGGTACACAGCGCGGAGAAGCTCAGCACGAGCAGTGGGATTTGAAGGCAGAACGAGGCGATCCCGAGGAGACGACCGTGCGGTACGTCCACGACGAGCATGGCCGACGTTGCGAGCTGTGCGATAATGAAGAACGCGCCGGTGAGGAGGACGTGCTTTCGCTGAGCTTGTGAGACGAGCCGGCACAGTCTGGGCGGCAGTAGAGAGTGCTTGAGGCTCCGCGTGAGGTCCACCCTGGGCGGCGGACGCGCCTCGACAATCTCATAGACGCAGAACCGCTGCAAGCGATCGTTTATGGCTGGCGCCTTAGGAGTCATTGGGAGAATGGATCGCGTGCACGGCATGGTCTAGGTCGATTTCAATGACCGATGCGATGTACACATGAGGGTGCAATTGCTTCTTCTTCCTTCGGTCCAAAGTTACACTTTGCGCCCAGACACCGAGCGTGTCTGCTAAACATAGGAAGGGGGAACTGCTGACATACGGGAAAGCTGTATAGTTTTCAGCTCAGAAGTCTATCTCGGCCAATGGAGGCATCATCACGTGGAGATGGTGCGCAAGCCTATGAGCTCATACCGAGCGACACGCTACCGCTGCTTGATCTCTCTCGCTCGCTCGGCGGTGAGTTTGTCAAGCTCTTACGGTTCCTCATTCAATGCCGACTCCACCGTGGGGTCGCGGTTGGCGTAGTGCCTCACCACATCCATGGAGTCGAACAGCTCTTGCAGAACGCGGACGCGCCGCTCGAACGGCTTTGGTTCAGTCAGATCTCGCTCGTTGCGTTCTGCTTCGGTAGCGGCTTGGTTACGATCGCCTGCGTCGTTCCACCAGCCATAGGTGTCGTCTGCGCCCTGCTAGGGCTCGTCCTCTCTCTCCCGTTGACGCTTCTCAGCATCGCCTTTCTACGGCGTGACATGGTCGTGCTGGTGCTCACGACGTACGACTTTTGGTTCTACTCGCTCATCAACATGTTCGGTGCGTGGCTACTCGCCACGGGCTTTCCGGACGCTCGTACATGCATCGCTGTCGCCGTCTGGCTCGGCAATTGCTACACGATCACTGTCGACGCCAACACGCGGTTCATTTGCTTTTTGAATACGATCTCGATTGTCGTCGTCGCGGTCAACGTGGTCGTTGTGGTCGCGATCGAAACGCAGGTCATCGACGGGTGGCAGTCGCGCATCGTTCGCCTGCGGCTACGCCATGAGGACTCCATTGGGACCACGAATCTCGTCTCGAACGTGCTAACGACCATGAGCATTCTCGTCGCGCGGAACGCGTACCGACGCCACACGGAGCTCGCCGAGCAGCGCAAGATCAACTGCCCGATGCTGCGCTGCATCAACTACCGCTGCCGCGTGAAGCTCGTGGCTGTGGATTCGCAACGGCGCACGCAACTGGACGGTTTCTCGCAGGCGCAAAAGATCTATTACGCGCCGGATGGCTCGCAGTCGGCGTCGTTCCCGCTTACGCAGATGTATTATCTGCGGTGCCAGGCTCTCTTTCATTCGTCTCACACGTTCGTTCGCCAGCGCTGGGCGCAATCGCCACATCCATGGTCCAGGGGCAAGCGAGTCTTGTTCGTTGGCCTCGGCGGCGCAGGACTCGCACTCACCGCGGCAGTGTTCGTGCTGTACCCGGCTCCATTGGGTCGATTATGTGGGCTCCTTGGTCTGGTCTCCACCATCGCATTTCTGGCCTTCACACTGGGCTTGTTCCAACGAAAGCTTTGCCGTGGGATCATCGTCTCGTTCGACTATGTCTTCGTGTCGCTGCAGCTGTCGCTCGGATTCTTGTGCACGGCAATGCTTTTTGACTGGGATGGTGCCCGGTGCCTCGCGCTCATTTCCATTTGGCTCTGGCTCCACTGGCTCCTCACGATCGACTCACTGTCGCCTCTCGCCAAGCACCGCATCGGCGTGCCCATCAAGCTGCTGGTCGTTCCCGTCATGGGTTTCTTTATAGCTGCCCAGCTTGTGGGCGCCTTGGAGGTCGTGTGGCGTGACCAGTGGCGGCTCCAAGACCGTGTCGTTGTGTCGCTCTTTGGGTGTGTCCACCTGCGGCTGCTGCCGTTCTTTGTGAGCCGCCTCATCATGACATTTCTCTGGTCCCTACGGATCCTGTGGCGTATCATCATGAGCGGCGACGGCGACGCCATTATTCCGCTGGGCCGAGTCGCCTTCCGGTACACGACCGAGCTGCAGCCCAACACCCCGACACTCAAGGACACGGCCGAGGCGCACAGGCCGTTGGCAAACCCACAAAGCAGAGGAGCCAACGCCGTGCCAAAGACGGCCCGAATCGCCCCGTTCGCAACAGTTCAGACCAAGCCGTAGGAAGGGGCGGAAGGCCGCTTGCTGATCCCTTTCTTCGCCTCGAGTACCGCGAGTGTTGGTACTCCCAAACACAATGGCTGCGAGCTCTTTCCACTTTCCAATCAGGCACCTGCAGAGGCTTAGATCAGGGTGTTTGTTGGCCTCCGTCATATCACAATCTCCGGTCCTGCGTCATGGACGATCGCACTTCCACAGCGTCAAACAACGATGCAGACTCGACTAATAGGGACGTGGGCAGCTCTCCCACTGTGGTCGTGGTCGCGCGTTCGAACGCGCCGGCGGCAAAGGCGGAGTCCGACAAGACGGCGACTCGTTCGGCTGCGAAGGACGCCACGAGCGATCAAGCGCAGCGGCAGCAGATCATGGCCAAGCAGTTGATCATCTCTCAAGTGAATCGTTCGCTCACGGGCGCGTTCCGCTAGAGAGAGAAGACCGACAGTGCAGTATCCATCACATGAATGAGAATTATTTCCTTGTCTTGGTGATTTGGCCCAGCAAAATCATTTTCATGATTTCGCTCTGCTTCAAAAAGCAGGGCGACGCGCAAAGCAAGCATCTATTACAGTGCGCGAAGAGGTGAATCGCCGTCCAACGTTGGGTGTGTCTGGTGCGGTGAGACGAAGGTTTCCTGCATTGACTATCCAGGAAGAACGAAGTTTAGAGGAGGGCCTTCGAAGACATCCAGCAGACCTAGTCTGCTTCTCTCAAGGTCCTCATGTATGTACTGCACAATAGCTTCTCCGTCATGCGCAGCTTGCTAAGCGGTCACCAGAGAGTATGTTCCTGCCCACACGAAATCGATTCGTGTCGTGTTTGCACAAATGGCCCGCACGCATTCTTTCCCTCCACCGGCCAGCATTCCGAAGGAAGCCAAGCGGCAAAAGGAGATGGACACTTGAGATGACGTGCGTAGACACAAATCACGGCTGGACCAACTTGAACATCGTGTGACAGGGCGATTCGCGGTGGCACACACATGTCCAGCGTGGCAGTCCACTTTGTGAAGGAGAGACGGGGGGCAATGTGGTGCCGAATGGCTGTTAGCTACAGTACGATCTCTTCCAAGAACATGCTGTCTCCTTACAGCCTGTACGGAGAGACGAAGATCTCGTGGAACAACAAGGATGCATCCATTTCAAACGACTGGACCTTTTCAAAAGTTCAGTTGAAGAATTGTTATCACCATTCCTGCATCGATTAACCATCATTCATGGGACAGACCCAGTGGAGCCTGGGGGCACGGCTGCGGAAATCTCCGTGTGGACTGCTGGCCGAGTTGACTCTGGATCCGCCAACCTCATTCCCGAACTCGCTTCGTTCCAACGACCACCTCACCACACTCTCGGCAGCCTCGCCTCCTCCTCTCTACAACAATCATGAGCTCCTTCGTTGCGGCCACCACCTTCAAGCAGATCCACGCGCAGCAGCTCACGATGATCATCAAGGAAGCGAGCAAGCAGAACGATGAAGAACGAAAACCGGCCGATGCGATGCAAATGGCCAAGGCCATGGCCAACACGAGCGTTCAGCCAACGCTGACGGCAAAGCAAGACGCTGAGGAGACCGCGAGCAAGACGAAGCAGTCGAAGCGCATGTGGTTCCGGCAGCTTGTGCTGACACAGTCGCATCTCGCCATGATGCGGGCTCGCGGTCAGGGCCGGTAAGGCTGCCACCACAGAGATACTTTCGTAACCATGCACACGTATAGTAGAATGAATGAGACAACGCATTGATCATCTCCAAACTACTATTTGTTCTGGCGACGGCCGTATAGTATGAAGCGACTGCTGCATGGCCTCCCCCACCTCAAAACAGACACGATTGATGTGGTTTAAACGTGAACACTTCTAGTCAGGCTATTACAGCACTGAACGCACTCACCACATTCAATCTCCCTCGAACAGCTTGGTCACGCGACTGTAAGAACGACCACTGTCACGAGCGGTACTACTACTACTAGATTTTAGAAGAATGTCTTTGGCGATGAAGTACCATTGAACTGCTCTTTTAGAGTTCTACAGCCGCCGCAAGGCAAGGGGGCTTTGGCGCACGCACTATAGTTCACAGTGTCAAGCAACGCGGAGATACGGAGTTCCGCGTGTGAAAGCCATGTCCATCGAGCTCGTCGGCAAACTCTTCTTGGTGCAGATGGAAAGGACTCGATTATTGTCAACAAATGCGTTGCCAATGGTGTGGAAGTATTGGAGTGGCTCGCTCTCACTTGGCTTTAGTATGGTCAAGATTTTCTGCAATCTAAGCATTTGATTTCAAGCACAAACTTTGGCTTCCAATTCGGAAATTATAGTAAAACTCCAAAGCAAAATCTGGGTTATCATGAGGCCACAGCAATTATTGGGTGGTACAATACAATACTCACCACAGTTGTTTTGGAGCCGTGTTGCCAAGGTTCCCCGTAGTACACTGGGGTCAGCAATGCATGGACAAGCATCCTGGGCATCTTCAAGTATGGATTTTCAACGTAGTGCCCTTTGCGAGGCGTCGGCGGCGATGGCGAATCTTTCCAGACCGCCGCGCGCGACTCTCCGCGCAGCGCCCAATGGAATGCCCACACGCCATTGGTTGTTTCGCTGTTGAAGAGCCGCAGCATGTTGCCTTGCGCAAGGGACCCTTGACCTGTGGTGGATCCTTCGAGATCTTTTCTCCCGGATCTTGATCCGAGCATCCCTCAGTCTACAATCTTCTACGACTGGAGGAATTATGCGCGTCTCCATCGCCCGCGTCGCACTTGCCCTCGTGGTACTCCTGCCCGTGACCACGCAAGCCCAAACGGACCCCGAGGTCACAGTAAAGCTGGGCACAGGAACGACGACCGTCACAGGCAACGTTGTCACGAATGCTCGCGGCGAACGCATCAACGCGTTCCGCGGGATCCGCTACGCCGAGCCGCCCACGGGCACAAATCGATGGAAGCCGTCCAAGCTGCTTGTCCCGACGGGCGCGATCAAGGCGACGGCGTTTGCGAACATTTGCTACACGAACCCCGGTTGGGACGGCCCACCGCAGTTCCCCGAGTCGGAGGATTGTCTCTTCCTCAACGTGTATGCGCCGGCCGGGGCGACGTCGCGATCGAATTTGCCCGTCATGGTCTGGACCCACGGCGGCGGATGGGTGAGCGGCAACGGCTACAAATACGACAGCCGCAACCTCGTGAACGCCGGTGGGAACCCCGTGGTCGTCGTGACGTTCAACTACCGACTCGGTCTCTTTGGCTTTTTGGGGAACCAGCAGCTCTTGAAAGAGGGGAATGGCGCGAACGCTGGTATGACGGACATGACGAATGCCCACAAGTGGGTGCGCAAGTACATTCGCTCCTTCGGTGGGAACCCGAACGACGTTACTGCCTTTGGCGAAAGCGCCGGCGCGTTCATGGTCTCCCTTCAACTTCTCACGGACGGCGGGTACCAGCAGATCTTTGACAAGGCCATTCTGGAGAGCGGCGCGTACCCGTCGTTTGCACAGCTCCAGAGTGTACCCGAGCAAACCCAATACGTCGCGACGATCGCTGAGACAGTAGGGTGTGCAAACGCCGACGCCGCCAAAGTGCTGGCCTGTCTGCGTACCACGGACCCGCGAACGCTCATGAATGCCGGCGGATCGCTCGAGTGGCGACCGATCGTGGACAATAAGTTCCTCGTCGACGTGCCGTACAAGCTCGTAGCCGCCAACAAAGTGAGCAAGGTGCCGACGCTCATAGGTACAAACACGGACGAAGGCTTCCTCTTCACAATGAACGTGGCCAGTGACGAAGACGTCATGGCGTTCTTCACGACGTGGTTGGTCGGGATGACCAGTGAGGAGTTTGCCACACTGGAGGCCTTGTACCCCTCGTCAGCGTTCCCTTCGCCAACGCATCGCGCCGGAGAAATGCTGGGCGACCTCATCTTTGTATGCCCCAGCGAGAAACTGACCGAGACGCTCGCGCAGTGCGAGGCGACCTACCACTACCGCTTCAACGAAACCGAGACCGTGTTCGGGCCGCCGCTGGCGTACCACTCGGCCGAGTTAAAGTACGTTTTCTACGACAGCGCGGTTTTAGCAAAGGATGCCGGCACGCAAGGCCTCGTGAACAATATCCAAAGCTTCTGGACCAATTTTGCTCGCTTCGGATCGCCCAATGGGCTCAGCTGCGAGCCCACGTGGCCTCTGTACGACAATGCTCTCAAGAAGCAAATCGTGCTCCAGAAAGGTTCGCTCGGGGTCGAGAAGAATGGAGCGTACATGCCCAAGCACGCCGAGCGCTGTACGTTCTGGAACAAGATCGAAGCGCGCACTGCGAGCGGTCCGTGGTACAAGCCCGCGAGCGTACTCCTGAGCGACGAGGTCGACGCTAAGGCCTTCTGAGACCATTGTCCTCGGCACAACTTTGTCTTCTTGTGCATAAAAGGGGCATTTGAGTACGTCAGTTCGCCATTCTGAGCGTTCATACTCATGAAGATTGAAAATGAGACTCGAATACGGACGAGCCACTTTGTATCCCAAGAAAATGCTGTTTACCGTCAGTAAATCCACCGCTTCAGTGTGTGGTGGAGAATCCGCTGCTGGAGACCGCTCTGATATCTTATGCATAGTGTGTTTATATATGGCATATTATGCAACATATAATAGGATATGTCTAAGTCTTATGTAACTTCTGAAAAACAAGCATACATTAGACAACTTCTCTGGATAGACCAGAGCCAAGAAAAGTTTTCGTCCTGGACGCGACTTCTGGAGAGAAGGGGTCTATACGCCGTTATGTGCGCGTTCGGTTAGACGCGATGATCTAAACAGAGGCGTTAGGTACGCATTCGTCCCAAGAATCTCCTGTCCAGGCCAACGACTCGATCCCCGCGACGACGAGTTCGTAACATTCTGCTTACGTACAGTGCCATAAGTTTGTGTTGAGTCTGGAGGGAACCCACCTGCGACAGGCATGAACAAGCATTGAAAATTCACGAATCCCATCTGATCAGATTACCCCTAGTCGCGTCCACGACCAGTGGTCAGAACGTCAACAGAATATACTTTAATTTAGTATATTTTGGTTCATAGTAAGGTAATTCCACATTGATTTTGTTGCCGTGACATATATCTGTACTTAATTAAACACCGCAGAGCGGGAGGAAGTCAGACAGCACACTACGAATGTCGCCATCTTGACACAAAAGATCGCTCTTCACTCTTATCCACGCAAACTTCTGTTGTAAGTTGTTCAAAGAGGGTAGCGTTGCCCCCGTGAAGCTGCAACTTTAGTCTGTTGCTCTATCCCTTGTCTTGACGTGCGTACCACCATCTGGTCACTCGCGCTCCATAAATCCCTGGCGCGTTGTTGAATCGTGAATCATCTTCCCTGTCGCTTGCTCGTGTCCCTTAAAAGGGGAGGGGGTTCGAGACCCATGCCCCTCCCTGGCAACCAACTGCCTCCATCCCTTCCCCTTTCTTAATCATTCTCCAATTCTCCCAGCACCAGACACTTCCTTCCCTCAAGTGCCTCTTGCCGCGGAGACTACCCAACCGCCTTCCCCCCGGTTACTATCACTTTTCCCCAGTATTACTATCATGAAGCTCCAGCTCGTGGCGTCGCTGGCGGCGCTCGCGGCGTCCTCGGCCGCGGCGGCCGACATGCCATTCGGCGTCAAGCTCTACGGCATCAACTACGACCGGCGCAAGAACCCCGACTGGTCGCCCAGCAAGTGCAAGACCCGCGACGAAGTGTGGGCCGACATTGACGTGCTCTCGGGCATGGCCGAGCGCGTGCGGCTCTACGGCATGGGCGACGGCCCGTGCGCGACTGCCGATGTGCTGGACGCGGCCAAGGGCAAGATGAAGGTCGCGCTCGGCGTGTGGCCGGAGAACGACAGCAACTTTGCCAACGAGATCCGCATCTTGGAAGACTTGCTGCGCGCCGGCAAGATTGACGACAACATTGACGGCATCCACGTCGGCAGTGAAGCGATCTACCGCGAAAACTACTCGGCCGACAAGGCCATCGACTACCTCAACCAAGTGCGCGCGCTCATGAAGCGCTACAACAAGGGCAGCATCAAGCTCACGATCGCCGACGTTGTCGACTCGTACTACAAGAACCCCCAGCTCGTGCAGGCTGTGGATGAGGTCTCGATCAACCAGTTCTCCTTCTGGGAGCGAGTCAATGTGAACGAGGCCACGGTGCTCATGATGGACCGCATCCGCAGCATTCGTCGCCAGGCCGCCAACGCCGGCAAGGACGTGCTCATCAGCGAGACGGGCTGGGCCTCGGGCGGCAACGAGCCCAAGGCCAGCCAGCCGTCGCTCGCGAACCAGCGCCGGTTCTTCGTTGACTTTTACCAGCAGGCCACGGCCCAGAAGCTGCCATACTTTTGGTTTGCGGCGTTTGACAACGTCTGGCTCAGCCAGGTGGCCAATACGAGCGAGGTCGAGCGGTACTTTGGCGTCATGAACATGGACCGGTCCATCAAGCCCAGCTTTGCTGACTTGAGGAACGAGCTCAAGCCGCGCACGCAGGCCACGTTCAAGGGCACGAGCGGCCGGTTCCTCGCCGAGACGTTTAACCCGAACCGCATCGAAGAAGTCGCGGGCGTCGAGATGATTGCGCCGTCGACCGACGCGCTCACGGCGCTCCGCTACCAGTGGTTCTACGATGCCAACAAGGGCCAGGTGCGGTCGCTCAACAGCGACCGGTGCCTCGACGCGTACGAAGGCTGGAACGGTGGCCGCGTCCACACGTGGCCGTGCAGCGATGACAATGGCAACCAAAAGTGGAACTACGACGCGACGACCAAGCAGCTCAAGCACATGACGCACACCGGTCTGTGCCTCGATAACGACGCCAACAACAACTACAACCTCGCACTCTGGGGCTGCCAGGCCGACAACAAGAACCAGATCTACGACAGCGACATTCAGATGCCCGAGTCCAACGCCGTGCGGCTCATTTCCAGGCAGTCCAAGGACCCGAGCACGATCGTGCAGCTCGTGCGCACTGGGGATGATGTCGCCGCGGGCGTGGGCGCGTCGGGCGTCGCCGGCTCGGAGTGGGTCTACGACAGCGCGACCAACTCCGTGCGCTCCACGCTCTCAGACAACAAGTGTCTGGATGCGTACGAACCCAAGGACGGCGGCCGCGTCCACGTCTGGGCGTGCTCGGCGTCGGAACCCAACCAGCGCTGGAGCTTTGACAGCTCGACGGGCCAGCTGCGCCACCTCACGCACAAGGGTTTCTGTCTCGACAACGACCAGGACGGCAAGGTCATCCAGCTCTGGGGCTGCCACCTCAACAACAACAACCAGGTCTGGCGCATGGTCTCGGCCTCGGCCAAGGTCGTCAAGATTACGAACAGCGATCAGAGCGTCGCTGAGTGGGTGTCGCGCGACCAGCAGCTGCTCGTGGCCGCGGCGCCCAAGGACGCGCAGGTTTGGTTCTACAACTCGTACAAGAACTCGATCGTGAACAAGTGGAGCGCCGAGTGCCTCGACGCTGACCAGCCGTACGACGGTGGCCGCGTCCACACGTGGGATTGCATCCCCACCGAGGGCAACCAGAAGTGGACCTTTGATAACGGCCTCGTCAAGCACGCGACCCATAAGGGCCTGTGCCTGGCGTACAAGAACGCCGCCGAAAAGTCGCTCGTGCTGAAGACGTGTTCGAGCTCGGACTCGTCGCAGAGCTTCACGCTGCCGCTCGCGTCGGCCCAAAGTGCCGCGTCGCCCGGGACCGTTCACGCTTAAGAAGTGATTCGAGCGATTTGCTTTACCCCAACTGAGGTGTCTTCCACCCCATTACTACATCCTTCAAACAGCAAGCGTAAAATACATTCACCTTTGCTTCCGTGATCGCCTGACAGTAATTACGTATGTCGTTGCGTCTCTTCAAAGCTAACAAGCAACTCTGAGCCGCTCTCGCTCTCTCTACTGACAATACTTTCTTAAACTGCAGTAATAGTACTGGACGTGGAAACGAGTAGATCATTGTGCCGGAGCATCTATTGCGTCCGTACTGAAGCGTCCTGAGCGTCCTAAGCGTACTGAAGCGTTCTGAGTGACCTGAGCGTCCTGAGTGCCAAGAAACTCCAGAGTCCGTAGCGTCCAATGTGGCTGTGCGCCAACGACCTGCACACGCAACAAACAACTCTACATCTAAGATGATTTCTCCCGGACAACGCAAGGTATCAACGGTCTTTTTACCACTATGGCCTCCAAACCTCACGTGAAAGGAGGCTCCGATCTCTGTGTCTATAACGTTACCGTTCCCAGGGCGAGCCCCACACAAGTGCACCCATTTCGCGCGCTTCTCAAAATCAGGCGCGCGAGTTGGGTGCAAAAACAGACCTTTTCGTTGCTCGTACCAAAACAAGGTGAGATCAATGACAGATGTAACTGTCAAGCGATCCAAATCTGATTCGGGGTGGAAAGGCCATCAGCTGGTCACCAGCTCTTCAACCAACAATTCGTGGCAAACTGATGCCCAATTGGCTTCCCCCATGAAAATGCAATGAATCTTGAGATTCAGGCTGACGGACCGAAAAGGCGCCACGTTGCGAACGCGGCATGTTGGACGTTGCCTTCCCGCGCTGAGCGGGGCGGCGTCCAAGTGGCTGCAGAGCCGCTGACAGAATCTCTACGTTCTGTGTGATGTGACCGTTTCGGGCCAGCAATGAATCTGAATCTGAAGTGTTTTTCCGAAGAGCCCTTCGCTGACCCAGATGTGGACCGGAGTGTCAGCTGCTGCCTCAGCGTTCACCATCCCGAGTGCACTCAGCTGTCACCAACATGATGGGTGACACATCAATCATAAAATCGTCCACACGCAGTCGGTGCTTCCGTTGACGCTCTCTCACTCGGCAATTTCCCTTGTCGTTCGGAAGCAGACCTTGCCAACACCCACAACTGAGCATATGCGGAGCATGCCGTCGCCACTCGCCGCGGTCCTTGGCGTCGTGTTGCTGCTGAGCGAGCCGAGGGCGGCGCTTGCGTCGCGCTCGCTGCGATCCATAATGGCGGGCGACTGTGTCACGCTCTCTTCAAGCGCGACCGCGTGGGACGCCGTGACGAGCTGCACGGACTGGTACGCGACGTTCACGAACGGCGACGCGCGCCTTCTCGAAGACACCACGGCGTCCGTCAAGGCCACCACCACGACCACTTCAGTGGCCACGCTTGACGATTGTGCGACTAGTTGCTTCAAGCAGAAGAAATGCCAGTACTTCAAGCTCGCTGGGTCGGACGCGACCAAGACGTGTACACTTTACCAACACCTGAGCATCAGTGCGCGTGCCACGCCGCTCGCTGCCAGCACGGCCGTGTACGGCTTTGTTCTCAGCGGTGACCCCGACTTTCTCAACCAAAACGTCGACACGTCGTCCTCGGGCAGCAGTGTGAGCCAGCTCGGCGGCGTCAACTTCTACAAGACGACCGACCAGGCCACAAGCAAGATCATCTCCATGTACCTCCGTTCGTCGACCGACAAGTGCGCGGCCGTGCCGCTGACGCTGTATCGGGCCTTTGCCAACAACTACCAGACGTCAGCGATGCTGTCTCAGGTCGCGAGCGGCAAGATCTTCAATTCCATGGACGCGCAGTTTACGATGGACAAGTTCATCTCGGCGCTCAAGTCGGGCACGGCGGTCGAGTTCTCAGTGCCCACAGATGCTGTCGACATCGACGCCAAGGGGAACGTCGTGCGCACAGGCAGTGCCGGTTCGACCTACACGTATCGCCTCGACACGTTTGGCCGCGTCGTCGACGTCACTGCGCCCATGAGCTACACAAACGTGTTGACCAAGATCGGCCGCCCGAACGCCAACGCCGCCGGCGCGACCATCCGTGCGCAGTACTGTAATTCCCTGTACCAGTCGCAGTTCAACAAGATCCACTCGCTCTCGGCTGCGACGTCCAACGGCATTCCGTTCCAGGCCGGCCACGTTGTCGGGTGCCAGTTCTCAAACCCGAGCGGGTTCTTCAATTTCGTGCCGCAGTCGGTCAACTCGAACTCAAACAACGGGTGCTGGTACAATTCCGAATTGGGCACGAGCCGCCTGCTCAAAATGGGGTGCTCGGGAACATACCACTCGAGGATGACGTACTTTAGCCAGCCGGGCGTGATCAGCGAGATCTCGAACTTCACGGGGCCTCTGCTTTCTTCGGCCGACGCCGCGGCGTTCTACACCAATACCGGCAACGACAAGACGTCAAACGTGCAGCGGCCCTGTGGGTTCTTTTACCGACCCGTGAAAATGTCATTCGACTTTACGGTCTCGGGGGCAAACGATAACACGCGCTGCAGTCTTGTGCAGGACGTCCTCAAGGACAATGGCGGCAAGTACTTCTCGACGTCGGCCACGACGGGGGCGGTCACCATCACGCGGGCGTTTGCGCAGTGGATGTACGAGACCAACGCGTTCTTCCGCGTGCGCGGCATGGCTGCGGCCGACTTCCGCACGAACCAGTGCTACACTGAGACGGGGAAGCTTGCCCCGGCCATGACATTTGAGAACCAACTTGACCGCACGTTCCTCAAGCTCAAGAGCACCAGCAACGCCACGACGCCGTCGTGCCTCTCGGCCACGTCCGCTGCCAGTGGCGTACTCACAGTCGGTACCTGCGACAAGAGCGGTGCGCTCTCTAGGTGGTCGGCACCGGCGTCTACGCTGCAGCTCACGAGCAGCACGAAGCTGGCGTGTCTTGCGTTGCCATCGGCGTCGTCGGCGTGTCTCTCGCTCAGTTTCCAGTATGTGCAGAGCGCCGTGAGCTTTAGTGGCTCGACGGCCAACGTCTCGTCGGGCGACGCCTTGGTCGACGGCTACGTTGTCGCCGGGGGCAAGTGTCTCGCCTTGAACAGCGCCAATGTGCTGTCCTTTGTCTCCATGAGTCCGACCTCGGCCTGCACGGTCTTCCAGGCGACGTACACGCTCGACTCGGGCAATATTGAGGACGACGACTCATGAATCCGGAGAGCTTAGTCGGTAGTAGGTAGAAAGTGCGTAGTAGCCACTGCATATCGAGCTTTCGTGATATGTGCCGTTCTCAAATGCGTGATGACTTTTTTATGCACGATACGACAACACTGATACTCACTGATCAAAATGAAGTGACCACAGATTGGAGTGCTTCGACAACCGCTGAGGGCGTCTGGTACTGGGCTTGCAGACGACCAAGATGAGGACCTTGCCATTGGGCACATTCTGAGGTTGCTTGGTTGGCTCATGTAGTCGTGGTTGCTGGACCTTGAGTTTGTTCCCGGCCGCACTCGCTCCCGCTCGTCCCGGATTCCCCCGTGGCCCCGGCAAAGAAGAAGCTTCCGCTCTGGGCCGGTGCTTTTTAATGTAGAACCATAAATGGTTTGTGCTTCTATTTGTGCTTCTACTCGTTGCGGGTAGAACTCGTTATTTGCACTTTGCTACGTAAACTTCAATTCCGCTGAAGTGTGGCAGCTGGTCGCACTGTTCGCCCTGCGCGTCCGACGTAAAGTCCACGAGGGTGACCCCATCGATCAATCGCAGGCCGCCTTTGAGTACCATACTGCACTACTACACACGTAGAAGAGCGCACATAACACAGTCCGCCTATTGAGTCAGAGACGTCGACTCCAACCACTTACTTCGGATCAAGTGGGAGAGGTAATGAGGCAAGAGGAAACGTACAGAAAAGTATCTTTTTTAAATTGATTATGGCTGTACGAATGGAGAGTGGAAGCGGTAGTGGCACACGTGCAGCGCCAATGTGGGGACTTCCCAGTCTGGAACTGCAACCACGCTCGCTTCTCCCCCGTCCTATCCGCTTGCTTAGCCGAGGAGGGCGCAGAAAGGGGCAAACTCCTCGACGAGCTTCTTGGCGTTGATGCCCTGCTGGTTGTTCGAGAGCGACAGGAAGCAGTCCGCCGGGTTCAGCTTCTGCACGGCCGCGACCAAGTTCTTGCAGCTCTGGGTCGAGCACATCGTGGTCTCCTGGGCGACCGTGGGTTCGGCCGACGGCGGGATCAAGGTCCAGCCCGACGCCTTCTGGCACGCCTTGATGTCATCGCTGTTGAGGAGGGCGAGCGGCGCGAGCTTGGCGAGCTCAGACTGCGGGCAGAAGGCCGGGTACGTGGCGTAGCCCGAGACAGTGGCGGCAGCGACGGCGGCGAGCACGACGGTGGTCTTGAACATGGTGGTGGGAGACAGAAGGTGGGGTGTGGGGAAGCTGGAGAATCCGAGAATGACCAGCTCCCTCCGGCAGCCTGCGCCCTCTTCGAACGAGGCCAGCAGTGCCTGGGTGCCAGGCAGCTTCCCCCGTGGAGCAACATTGCGCAGTCGGCCCGCTCCGCGCAGCTGACCGGCTTGCTTCAACGACAGAAGCCGCACTGGGACACAGGACACACGAGGGGATCCCTGTCACTCGTTTGGTCAGTATCTTGTGGGCAGACACTACTCAGCCATCACACGCCCGTCAGGTATCAACGGCGTCACAGCATCCGCCACATTGATGTGTCTGTCTGCGGGCGAGACGTTCAGTGGAGACCCGTCAGTGGCTCCACTGGACGATAGATGATGCATCAACTTGTAGTGCAACGAGGCGTGATCTAGTGAGCCCGAACCGGTGTTGGAGAGTTCTGTACAGTGCTTCGTCCAGAATCTCCGAAGACGCTTGGGAATCTACCAGAGCTTTCATTGGCCCATCTCACCTATCGAAGCAAGACGCTCTTGCCGTTTGTCCTTGAAGTCCATCGGTCAGGGGATGGCGTGACGGCGGCCGGAAGCGGCACTGATGCCGCCTTGAAAACGATGTGATGCCTTCAAGGTCTGTCTGAATGGTTCGTCTTAAGTACGCACTTGCAAAAAGACAAAAGCCCATCACCCAAACTATGGGTGGACTGAAAAACCCAGTCGCACAGTGAAACGGGTCAAATGTTCAATCCAACCCGTGACAGGTTGAACCCATTTGGGTTTCAGAACAGTACTGTACTGGCGAGGTGCGTTCTTCTCGCCCCATCCCCTTGTTTGGACAGATTCGCGCCTTGCCGGGAACCGCGTTTCTGGTGTTGTAAGTTCCCATCCATCAGCGATAGATAGAATGGAATACGGTAGGTCCACAATATCCATCACGTGGTCTCTATGCCGCACGTCTCTCTTCCTCTTCTGCGCCGTTCTCTTCCTGTGCCCCACGCGCCCGTGGATGGTGAGCCCATCACTCACCTCTGTTTCGAATCACATGGTATTGTGTGGTCCACACGATTCGGTCGAAACCAATCCGATTTTCGACCAATTATATGCTTCCCCTATTCGCTTCTCGTTTTGCAACCTACGAATTAGGCTCCTAATTACATCTAATTCCTCGGTATTACGCACGAGGGTTTCCCCCCGCCCCCACCCCTCCCCCCTCTGCGGGCCTTTCACCCCCATGGAGTCTCTCTCTAATACTAGGCCGTCGCTCTCCAGCTGGAAGCCAAAAGCCAAGGAAGGAAAAAGAGGCGGCCCATTGGGGGGACGGACCGCCCAACGACTCTCCTGGGAAGAAGCGGGAGATCTACGAGGATCTCTATGAGCAAGTCCAAGCAGCAGAAACAGTTCTGGTCGCCGTCCGAGGTCGCTGAGCTCACGGCCGCTGCTGTCGCTGCCCTGCCGGCGAGTATCTCGGCCAGCATGGCCGCCAAGAAAACGACGCCGTCGTCCGCGACGACGGCCACGAGTAACGTGAACACGACGACGCTGCGCAAGGAGAACGGCGACATTGTGCACACGCACCAGTCGACGCACCGTGGTAGCAACGCGACGCTCGTGACGTCGACGACGACGACGATCCACCACCACCACCATCTCCACCCGCTTGGCGCGATGATGGGGATGAACATGGGGCTCAACGCCAAGGGCTCGGCCGGTGCGCTGCCGCCACCGGCGTCGTCCACGACCACGACCACGACCGTCGCATCCATGGGCCATGGTGGTGGCCACCACGGCCACTCGCACCACGGCCATTCGCACCACGGCCATGGCCACCACGCGCACCTCGCGCCGCCGTTGTCGAGTGCCGCCCTTGCAGCACCGCTGGATCCAGCGAGTGCGAGCATTGTCGCGAGCGCGAGTTTCCAGGGCGATCTCCAGAAGATCGACTTGGGTCTCAACTCGGAGGACGCGGACGTGCAGCTCGAAGCTGCCAAGAAACTGCGCGTGCTGCTCTCGTCGGAACGCGATCTTTTGATCCGACAGGTACAGATGAACATCTCATGGCTTCGATACCCCTGACGAACACGAAAGAATTGACAGGTCAATGCACCGAGTAGATGCTGGAGAAGAACTGGACGCCGAGGCTCATCAAGTGGCTGCGGCTGCGGGACCGACCGACGCTTCAAGTCGAAGCGCTCTGGGCGTTGACCAATATTGCGGCCGGCGCGACCGACAACACGTCGGTGCTGCTCCAGAACGGCGTGATTCCAACGCTCGTGTCGCTACTGGATTCGTCGAACGAAGAGGTACACAGATTCGCTTTTGCCTCCGAGACAATGCGTGGATCTCAATTATTGTGTGTCCGGATCGCGATAGGTCTTGGAACAGGCCGTGTGGGTGCTCGGTAATCTAGCTGGCGAAGGCTCGGCGACACGGGACCTCGTGTTGAACGCTGGTGCGCTGATTCCGCTCGTGAACCAGCTCAAGAAGACATCATGGGAGCGTCTCTCGCTGCTGCGGATCTTGACGTGGACACTGAGCAACTTGTGTGACGGCCAGCCGCGGCCCGTCTTTGACATTTCGATCATTCTGCCATATCTTGCCAAGGTGCGTCGTGCCTTTCTACGAGGTAGTCTGGTGGGGTCACTGAGATGGCAATGATCTCTTTAGATGCTAGAAAGTACCGACACGGAGATTCTGAGCCACGTCTGCTGGGCGTTTTCGCACTTGTGTGATGGCCCCAGCTCCCATATCCAGGCGGTCGTGGACTCGGAAGTGTGCTTCCGCCTCGTTGAGCTACTGAGCCACTCGTCGTGGCGCGTGACGAAACCGGCGTTGCGTGCGATCGGCAATATCGTGTGTGCCGAGGACGACCACGACTATACCCAACACATTATTGAATGCGGTGCTGTGCCGTCGTTGCGAAGGCTGATTGCCCACTCGAACCGTGAGATCCAGAAAGAGGCTTGCTGGACACTTTCCAACATTGCCGCCGGCACTGTGGACCAGATCCAGCACGTGTTGGACTCGGGCTGCATCCCGTCACTCATGGGGTTGGCGTCGTCCGACACGACCGACGCTGAAGTCAAGAGCGAGGCCTGTTGGGTCGTCCTCAACGCGACGTCGTGCGGGTCCGATAGTCAAATTGAGTACTTGGTGAATGAAGGCTGTATCCAGATATTAGGGAACCTGCTCGAAGAGACCAGCATGGTGATGATGGCGCTAGAAGGACTCGAGCGGATCTTGCAAGTCGGGGAGATGGAGGCGAAACGGACAGACGCGCCAAATCCGTACGCACGGCTCATGGCATCGGCTAACATAGAAACACTGGTCTCGCACAAGTCGGCGACTGTGGCGAAGCGTGCCTCACGGATCTGGCAGCAGCACTTTGTGACGTGTGCGATCTGTCTCGGCCCGTTTTCCAAGCACTCGAACGATACGTTTTTCTGTGACGAGTGCAAGTGCAACGTGTGCAAGAACTGTGACTGCACCGTGTTTCACCTCAAGTACCAGGAGAGTCTGTGGAAGGAAGAAACTGAAAAAGAGACGAACGAGAAGCAGGCCAAGCAGGCGTCGAAACGTAACAAGCGTCAGAAGAAACGCCAGCGCACCAAGGAGCGCAAGGCTGCCCAACAAAAGGTTGTGCCAACCCACCACAAGGGCACTGGGAACCGCCACAACAATAACCACGGTAAGAAGAAGGGCAACTCGTCGTCGTCGTCGTCGGATGACGATGGCACGCGCAGTGAGCGGCTGACGTCACGGGATGAGGAAGACAACGAGTCGGACGGCGGGTCGGACGAGGACGAAGAGGAAGATGGCGAGGGACGCGCGAGCGGCAGCACGAACCCGGCCGACCCGGAGCATTTCGGTGTGGATGCGCTCGATGAGATGGTGAGCTCGAACGACAAACTGGTCTCGTACCTGCTCGAGACGGGCTCGATCATGGCGCTCGCGGAACGTCTGGACCTGGAAGACGACAGTCTGTGGACCGTGGCCGAGAAGGACCGTACGGCCATTCATGCGTAAAGAACGAAAAAGTGACCCGTGGGCGAGACCATCGGCGACGCAGAGATGGTTTCCAATCAAGCACCACGACGGGTAGACCCAAACTGCACCACGGTTGTGCGGATCTACCTATCTGTGGCTGCGGCCGGTTGTGGATGATGGTCCCCCACGGACAGACACATATTGCATGGGCACGGGATCACGACTCGATGTACGAAGTGGAGAGGCCTGTGAATTTCATAACGTGAAGAAAACAGCGGTAACCAGATTCTACTGCGTGGTAAAAGAGGATGAAATGAAGATCAGACTTCAACACACAATGACCGATCGTCTGACAGGGCATAGAAAGTGCATACCGATGAAAAGCTCAACATCTCCATTGCTGGTGTCGGGCACCTTCACCACGATACTGCTGTAAAAATGAACGTCCCGTCGTGGAGTGGAGTTCTTGACGAGGCGAGCGAACGTAGAAAAAAAGCATGGGCGCGTTGACGCGTCGCACATTGCAGAAAGCAAGAGAAGAGAGAGAACCGATGGAGCCTGGGCGGCCGCGATCGCACAATGAGCGGGGTTCGGAGAGTGTCAACCGCGCCACAAACAAAAGCAGCGACGCGCCTGGGATTTTTGAGTTCCTGTTCGTTCTTCTTCGCTTCGCTTAACCCGCCATACTTTCTACTGTCACAGCGCCGCCCCGTCAAGGGAGACTCCACGTGGTAAGACTTGGACTCGCCTCAGAGAGAGCTTAGTCGGTCTTCTTGCGGTACTGGCAACCGTCCGTGAGGCGGGCCTTACCGCCCGTAGGCTGGCAGAGCATGACCGAGCACGAGCCGCAGAGCACGACGGTCTGCGCGTGGCTGAAGACCGTGGTGCTGTAGTTAAAAATCAAGAGAATGCATGAGCCACTGAGTCACTTTCGGAGTAATCGATGCGCGGGGGCGAGACGACGTACATGTTGAAGCAGCCCGGGCACTTCACGTCCATGAAGTACGAGTTCGGCGACTGAACCAGGCGCTTGAGCTTGTGCTGCTTGGCTTCTTCCGAGGCAGAGGGGTGGAGAAGGTCACGAGGCTGTTGATCAGGGAAAGCATCGTCAGATCTGTCTGTCTGACTCTGTGGGTACAGGGTTCGTGTGGGTGTGGGGGGAGGGGAGCGAATGCGCGTAGAGACAGCAGTGCACGGGCAGACGGTGTTGGACTGGAGAAGAGTATCGACCGCGTATGGTGTGTCGCCGACAAACCGATGCATTCCCAACGGTTTGGGTCAGGAATAAGCTGTTCAACTCTCGCGATTCGACCTCGAACGCGTCGCACCAGAAGCCCGTGTCGATATGCATGCCGACTCTGTTCTCGCTCGATCGTGTACAGCGCTGGTAATCGCACGGCGCCTGGAATTGGCTCGTCGAACACATCGGATGGGTTGAATCAAGAAGTCCTTCCGTTGCGTCGGCTCTATCTCGCGTTCTACGAATCCTTATCGCACGAGAATTACACGGGCCGACGTGCCGTTCACAGGTCTCTCCATCCGCCCATACTGCTCGCCACATACTCGCTTCCCTCGCCCCTCCATGGCGGCGCCATTACGTACCATGGTTTCTGGTTGGCGATTCCGAGATCCACAGGAAGAAGTCGAGTGCTTTTCAAGACAACGCCCAGCAAGGAGGAACCAACAAAACTCTATTGAATGGTGGAGGAACTCCGAGCGGCCCAAAGCGGGCCGGACTCGCCCGAAACCCACCCGTTTGGACCATCCTCAAACCCACCCGTTTCAAATCAGTGACGTACTGACATTCATGTGGTCCACATAGGGTTTTCATAAGTACGGAATGTGGTGCTAAAGCGAACTTAACGTCAATTTTACCCCGCCTTGGTTGCTTTTCCCCCACGCAACATCACTAGCAACCATGAGAATCCGCTTGTCGCTCGCGGACGACGAGGACGACGATTACGACGCCCCCAGTGTGTATGAGCGAGCTCCATGGGGCTCAGAAGATGCGCGAAGCTCTGTGGATCCGTTTGACCCGCGGTTCGGCCCTCTGGGCAAGCCCCGGCTGCGCGCACCGAGCGACGACGACACCAGCGACTCGAGCGACGTCGGCAGTGACTTTGGCGGCGACGATGCCCGCGACAGCGCAACATTCGGGCTGTTTCAGCCGGCAGAGGCCGTCCCGACGCTCTCTGAGGTCTCCCGACTGGGTGCGTTAGTCTGTAACACTGCTCGGGAGCCATGTGAGACCCCTGATGGGACTGATAATGGGCTGGTTGTTTAGATTTGCTGCGTCGCGTGGAAAAGTCGTGTGAGAAGCGTGCGCTGGACGCGGTGACCTCGTCGATGGCGTATATGTCGCTGTGTGGCACGCTCAAAAGTGCCCACGCGGACGCTGAGCGACAGCTCGATATGCAGTCCTCGCGGACGGACGATCCGTCTCTTGCCTCTCTCTTTCAACGCGTACGACTTCCTGTTTGGGTGGAAACTATTGTATTGATGGGCTGTTGTGAACTGAGGAAGCCTGTTTCGTGGTGTAGCACGTGGAGAAAGAAGCGCGCGCCAAGAAACAGCTTGAGCAGGTACAGCCAGTTCACTATAGCATGCTCGTGGACGAGCCAGTCACCTGACCATTATGCGCGCTGTCAGCTCCATCAAAACGAGCGAAAAGCGTTCGATCAGGTACAGAAGGCGTTGGAGAAGTACCAGAAAGAGCAGGAAGAAATCACTCGCGCCGAGCGTGAGGCGTTGGAACGAGAGGAACTTGCGCGCGCCAAGGCCGAGGAAGCGCGTCGAGAGGCGCAGGTGCGTAGACAAAGACTACTGGTATACTTTTGAGTGGTTGATTTCTAACGGTAATACCTGCATACCCTATCTGTAGCGACGGAAGGAGGAAGAGGCGAGCACTGCAGCGGCGGAGCGACGAGCGAAGGAGGAACAGGAGCGGAACGAGAAAGACGCGGCTGCTCGTGCCGCAGCTGAACGTGAAGCAAAGCAGAAGCAGGACGAAGAGAAGCACAAGAAAGAAATCGAAGCGAGGAGTGCTGCCCAGAAAGTCGCCAACGAGTACATCACAGCGGGACACGAGCGCATTGCACGGCTTGAAGCAGTTCAGGCTATTAGCCACGAGATCTCAGATATGGTGGACCCAGCTGTCAAGCGTTTGCGAGTCGATATCAAGAAGCAGGTGCGCAAATCTTGGCACTTTGGGAGAGGTTTGGCTGCGTCCCCTAACAACGAAATGTCTGTTCTGTGTAGGCTGGAGCATGCAACCAGATCTCGGCGTCACCGTCATCGATCCGGTTGGTCGTCGACAAGATCCAGGCACTCCTCACTGTAGGCAATTGCTTCATCGAACGTGCTATTCACAGCCCGATAGTAACCGCACTCACTTCGTGCTGTGTAGAATGCCCGAAACTACGATGAAAAAGTGTTCAAGTTTGCACTCGACCTTGTTGCTGGCAACCTGGCCAAGCAAGCGCGTGTCATCCTCGACTACCAGTACGTCAACGATGATTGCAGACTCATGACATGTACCTAGTCACTGACTGGCGTGGATCTGCAGAGCCTGCTATCCTTTAGCGCATGTGATCTCGATGTCGTGTGTGCGCACACCCGAACTCACGGACGTCGTGCTCGGCTACTTCAACCGAATGTGTCTTTACACGATTCCGCAGTTTCTCAAAAAGACACAGTCTCAGCCACTTCGCGAGTATCAGCTCTCGATTGGATTTGAAGTAGCGGTGGGCAAGGAAGACCAGGAAGAGCAAGGAGAACCAGAGCTCGAGCACGTCACAGAGTACACCAAGCGCATGACGATGCTGACGGCCGTCCTGGCTGCGACGATGCAAACGAAGCCCTGGGACGGAAGCGCGCAACCACCTGGGCTCAGCATCGGCGACTGCTGGACGTGGCTTGCTCGTATCGCGAACGATGAACCGGATCTGCTCACGGGTTCGCTACTGCTCACGATCCTCGAAGTCGCGGGCTTTGAATTGTCCCAGACGTACAAGAAGCAATTTCACAAGCTGCTGGTGCTCATCGCACGCCAGGTCGGCCCACGGCTCAGCAAGAACGCTCGTACTGGTGCCGCCAACGCTGCTGGACAACTCGAAATGTTTATCACCGAGTACGAGCAGCGCGGTTGTCGAATCATCGAGCCGCCTGCGCGGAAGCTCGAAGAGTCCAAGATCTCGGAAGCTGACGAAGAAAAGACGGACGGCG
>JAADXL010000473.1:0-25743 GCA_023337755.1 Pythium aristosporum | reverse complement strand
TCGTCTTGTCCTCGAGAGGATTCACGAGGCTCACCGACGTCACGTGGTCGCCTGCGTGGGCGAGAGCAGAGAAGCAGGCCGCGACGAGACGCGCGTCAGTCAGCACGTGCCATCAATCCCGACCGCACTCGGGCTCATTGTCGAGCCCAAGACCGCCACACGAGACCAAAAGGTCCCATTTCTTCTTGAGCTGCTGGTCAGAATCACTCTGGCTGGGGATCGGAAAGGTCTTTCTCGATATCAAATCAAGGAGAATCTTCCAGTTGCCGAGGTCCACCGCGCGCTGCATGTCTTGGCACATCTGGAGGCGGATGCAGACGTCGGCGTGGTCGCGGAACCCGTGGACGAGGCGAAAGAACTCGACCAATTCGTCGGCCTTGTACACCGAGTGCTTGATTGTGAGGTCGATTTGTGTAACGCGGAATATGTCTCGACCAATACTCGCTAGCAGTCGAATCATCGGACCGAGCTCGAGCGTCGCGTATTCACGCCGAGCACTGCGCAACATCACCTTCAGTGCCAACTCCAAGCGGTGTCCGCGCCGCTCGCGGCCGAGCAGTCCGACCAGAGCGGCTCGGCTTTCCTGAAACGCTCGGCTAGCTGTCGCGCCACTCCAGTCGACAAAGAAGGCCTTGTACAGGTCTTCGCCGCCAGATGTGTCCGGTGTCAACCCTGCATCCAGCACGATGCGCGGGCGTTCGTCCCTCTCAAACAAATCCCCGTCCAGAGGTGACTTGAAGTCCTGGCCTTCACACGCAAGCTCCATGCACCTTTGTGGGTCCACATGCAGCGCGAGTGAGAGCAGCTCGAGCACTTCGCGCAGCTCGAGCTGCTGCGCCGCTGTGAGCACGTCGCGGGTCGAAAAGAACTGCGCGATCTCGGAGATGCCGGCCTGGACACCAGCAGCGACAAGCCTCGGCGACGCGTCACCTCTAGCTCGCCCTCACGCAGGTGTCCGCCGTGCACGAGGGCTCGCCACTTTGGGCAAAGCGCGTCGGCGCGCGTGAGCCAAGGCCCAAGGTCCGCGTTCATGGTACAACGAAGCTTTATCGAATAAGAGGGAAGAGGATATGTCACTAAATGAACGTCACTCAATCGATTAAAAAACGGTATATTCAACAGTGCACTAGAGACGTTCGTAGCAGAGGCAGCTACGTGCGCCTGACTGAATGCTGGGCTGCAGTTGGTGTCTTGGGCGGGTGGGCGTCATGAAAAGGCGTTGCAATTTAGGTTGCAAGAGGATTCTCGGTACGTGCTCGGTAGCTGGTCCATCACCTGGGTGTCTTCTGGTCATGGAGAATGAGTGAGTGTGTATGTTCGCCGCGCATGCAACAAACGGACAAGCAGCCTTCTCAAGTCCCCCCGCGCGGAGTTTTCCAGAGACACTTCGTCCCATGTCGCCGTCGCTGCGAAAATATCGATGGCGAGTATTTCTTTGAAATCCTCTCTCGTTCGTGTCTTCTGGAGTGGGGCTTACAGGACCAGGGCCACTCACTCGGCTTCTTGCCCACAACAACGCAAGCCGCTCTTCTCTCCTTCTCCTCGCACCCCCTTCCTATCCTACCATGAAGACTGGTACTGCGCTTGTTGCCCTCGCCTCGGCGTTTGCCGCTTGTCTCGTCTCCGCGGCGGACGTGACCGTGCTCGGTGCCCAGCGCGAACCCATGGCCTCAGCCACCGACGTGCGCATCGCCGCGAAGGACATTCTCAACCGCCCGACCGCGCTGCTCAACAAGAATACGGTCGCCTCGGACAACAACGTGATGATTGCACGCAGCAACATTGTGATGACGCAGAACGACCGTCTCGCGCTTGCCCGCAAGGTCGAGGAAGCCCTCACAACGAGTACCGATGCGTCGGATCCGATGGCCACGGCCGTGCTAACCAAGAACGTGCTTCGTGCCGTGTCGGCACCATCGGACGACTCGGCGTTGATGACCAAGGCTTCAGCCGTGGTCGCGTCCAAGAACGATCCGGACATGCTGTCGCGTACGATCGCGAGCTTTGTGGACGCGGCCATGGCCAAGACGAAAGAGCAGTCGCTCCAGTCGAACGCACCGAATGGCATGATGCTTCGCGTGGGCACGACCGACTTGTTGCGCCAGCCCACAGCCGTCATCAACAAGAACTTTGCCCTCAACAGCAACCAGATCGCGATCGGTCGCAGCCACATCATGCCGACGCAGAACGACCAGGTCGTGCTGCGTGGTGCCAAAGTCGCCGACGTCGTCGCGCCGGCCAGCGTCTTGGATGTTGGCGCAGTGTCGGATATGAAGGGCATGATGAACAAGTCGGACGAAGAGCTGGAGAAGAAGAAGAAGAAGAAGAAGTCGGGCAAGAAGGAGGCAGAGGATGTGGAGGGCGACGATGAGGTTCACGATGAAGAGTTTGAGAAGAAGAAGAAGACGATGAAGAAGAAGTACGAGTGAGGGGGATTCCTGTCCGCGACGCGCTGTCGTCGATGATGCGTTTGCACGAAATGGATGTGGCTGGATTCAGCTAAAACAGGTTCTTTCTATTCTTCCTTTAGTCTTGCTTGGTCCTCTTTGTGAGCAAATCCACTCCTGTCTGGTCGCCATATCTCCGAAGGCAGTTGTCGCTTGCGAGCAATGCGAGCTCCCCACTACGATATCTCCTCAGCAAAGTCACGCAGTAGGGCGAGTCGGTCGCCGCCATTTTCATCATTTTCCGAAACGCGTCGTCGTAGTCGCGGATCTCGCCGCCCGACTTCTCTTCCACGACCAAGCATTTGATGAGACCTTCCTGCTCAATGCGCTGCCGGTAGTCAATCTTGGTGTGCTGCTCCGTAATTTCTTTTCCACAGTCCGCCAGTGTCTCGACGAGCCGAAGCGCGGTCTCCCGATCGCGTGCATCGTTCTCGGACTCGGCGTCCTCGCGAAGCCGTCGGCCTGAAGGACTGACATTCTCTCTATACAAGTACGGCGGGCACCGCACATTGTGGCTCTCCAGCAGTCGCTGCAGGTATGGGTCGATCGCGTACGTGTACCTGTTGGAAGCATCCAGATCTTCTGCACTCGCCCAATCGCTGTACGTGATCCCATCGCCTTTGAAGAACTGCTGCATGAATGGGTCCTGGCTCACTGGGAGGCCCTGGAAATCCATTTGCATGGGCCTGTTTCCAAACGCCGTGTAGTTGTAATCGCCGACGTCTTCGATGTCGCACGACGAGAACACGTCGAACCGCGTGCTTCGCGTGGCCGTCGTCCAGTCAATCACGACGGCATCGCTCGCAACGTACTTGCACTTGTTGAACACGAGCTGCGCGAGATCCACCGTGCCGTGGTGGCCCATGAAGATCGGATCAAACGGCGACGACGTGTACCGCATCGTAGCGTTGAGCGTGTTGTGGAGCGAGTTGTGGAACGTCGTTTCGATCGCGTGGGAGAGCACCGCGTGGGCGCCTCCCTGTGTGGCCTCGTCGTCTTGCTTGGTCTCACTGAAGATCTCGAGCACGCTGAGCAAATCCGGCCCGAGCGCCTCGACAATCTTGCGTGGCTTACTCCACTGACCGCGCAGAATACAGTTGCGACACATGCCGGAAGCTGTGCCATCGGGGTGGTTGCACGCATGGCCAGCGATGCCTTTTGATACGCATGTGCCGGTGTCCAAGTCGAGATGTTCGATAGTCATATTCTCGCCTGCCGGCTCGTCCGTGAGTCCGCCGCCGCCCATGTCGCGCAGGAAGCGAGAACACGACTCGAGGCTGTCGCACGCCACGTCGGTCGCGAGCTGGCGGTTCGTGTCTTCAAAGTAGTTCCAGTACGGGATCGTGAGGTTTGCGTATTGCGGCGCGAGGCTGCGCAGCATGTTTTCATAGCCGAGCACGAACCGCCGATGCCACAGCAGGAACGGACACGCGTCGTGGGACGTGATGCGGTTCATGCGGTTTGTGTGGATCTGCACAAAGCGGTAGTGGTACCCCTTCTCCATGGCGAGCTGGACAGCCGAGAGATAGTGCTCTACGTACACAAGAGCGTTTGTGATTATAGTTCATGTCCCCTCGGGCCGACACGACTAGAGATATGTACCCTTCTCTGCATCACTGTACGTCTTCCAGCTTCGTCGCACTCGCGTCGGCGGCGTCCACGAGCGCTTCCGGTTCGTGGCTTTGACGATCAGCACGCCACTGAGAATAGCGGCGGCCACGAAAACGACAGCGAGCACGAGCTTGCGACGCGGGTGGCTGCGCTTCTCCTGAAGTCGCAGCGGCTCCTGTTGTGGTGCTGTCGTATCTGCGGATGAGTAACTCGCGTAGGTCCCATGAGATGGCTTGTCGTTGGGTGAACGGGGCGTCGCAATCGGATCGCAACGCGCGGCGCCGTCCATCGTTCGCGCAGTCCCAGCGTCGACTCGGAGGAATTGACACTGCGGTAGTCGCTTGGCTGTCCCGGTGGGACACGCGCCCCGTGACAGTCAGTCACACTACGAACCTCAGCATGATGCATGCAAGATGAATAGCCAGCCCGAATGCACAGTACCGTCGTGACGTTCAGTCCAAGACCGCCAATCACAGCAGCGAATCACGATGGTATCAGATCCCAAGTGGACTTGAAGTTTGTATTCGCGAGTCACCTAGTCGCGGCTGCGCCCACTATGAGGTCGCACCATCTGACCCTGGGACTGCTCTGGTTGGCCAGTGCCTCGTGCCTTGAAGTTGCCGTGATGAAAAGCGCGTGGCGTGACTGGTCGCTGCTTCCTGCGAACAAGCAAGAACTTTTGTGCGGCGTTGCAAAGATCGCGACGGCAACGTGATGCCTCTGATTAACCTGTGCCTGTGGACTTGCACTTCGATCACGCAAGCGCTCGGCGGTTTATTAATACTGTTGGACCCCACAGTGTCTGTTCTTCCCTCGCTGCTTACTCCATGGGCTCGATTGCCGTCATGTCGACGGGGATATCATCCATGTGGACCTCATTCAGCCGTCCAGCGAGGTCCGCGACACGCTGTGGGATGCCCTGTGTCGCCAGCAGGGCCGGGTGGCTTGCAATCAGATCCATCTTGTCCGACGTCGAGCCGTTCAGCTGTGCCTTACGGACTTCTTCCAATCGAATTGGACGACTCACAAGGCTCAGCAACAGTTTGGCTGCCATCTTGGACGAGAACCGAGACAGCGTGTACACGCGTTCGCCATGGCCAGCCACGGCTCCGTTCGTCGTAATCGACGTACGGGCCGTAATCATGATCTTGAGCGACGCGTGGTTCGTCAGTAAATCCGAGAGAAAACGGCGGAACCGATCCCGCCGCTCCGGGGTCTTGAGCAAATGATCGCAGCCGTCGAGCACGAGCAAAAGCTGCTTAGACTGCAGCTCAATACTGCCCTTCACCGTCTTCAAATGTTCGCGGATCGTTGTCTCCAATGTCGGCAGCACGTCACAGCGCGTGCTGGCAGCGTCCATGCGTCGACTGGTCGCAGTCGCAATGCTGCGGTCGAGCTGCTCCATGGCGAGCTTGGCCACCGAAAAGAGCTTGACACCGCCGTCGCACGAGATCCGTGGTGCTACATAGTTCATGACGGCATGCGCGACCGTGGTCTTGCCAATACCCGTCTCGCCCGTGATCGTGACCAGCCGCGTGATCCGAGACTGCGTGAGCATCAAAGCCAAGCAGATCTTGTACACCTCGACCGCGCGGTTGCAGAAGCCTTGGCAAATCGCGGGCAGATCGTCATACCACAGTTTTGGGTACCGCTGCATGGGTCGTTGGCCAAGGTCTTTCGCCGAGGTCGCCGCCTTGGTCACAAGTGGGAAAATCACTTCCGAGTGGTCTCCGTTTTCCGGGAGAAGTAGGAATTTCTGTGCGACTTCAACGGGATTGCGAATGTTGGGTGACTTGGCCACGGCCTGCTGTGCGATGTGAAAGCTCGCACCGACGCTCTTGCCCGTCGCGAGCGCCAAATAAAACGACCGCGTAAACTCGATCGCGGCATAGTCTTCGATTTTCTGGTTCGACTTGACGCCAATGACATGCGGAATGCCACACGACACAAATGCCTGTGCGAGCGGCGCCGAAGAACAGGCCGACACAAAGACGAGGCGTAGCGTGGCTTCTCCTCCCGCAGAAAAGAGCTCTTGGAGACTGCTGTGCGGCACGGGGTGAACAAGTCCCATGCCGTCTTCAAAGTAAAGATGGCGCTCGTCGCCGTGGCCTGAGAAATGGAGCGCGTTGCAGCCGACCGTGACGATACTCCGGAAATTCTCTGTGTTGGCAAACATCGCACGGACGTTGATTTGGTTCGGGTACTGGAATAACGTCGTCGAGGCCTCCTGGACACCGTTTTCGGTCACCGTCGCAGGTCGCCGTGCGTACTTGGAGGCCTCAATAAGGCTCTCCTGAAGAATGGAGTACTCGCGCTTGATATCGAGCTCGGCGATCGGATGGTATTTGCCATGGACGTCTTTGCCCACAATGGGCGCCGCAAAGAGCACACCGAGTGTGTGCTCCTGCACGTGGAAGAGGTGCTGCGACTCGTCCAAACTCCGTGTGACTGCGACGCCGCCCGACGCGTACCCGACGGCCGCAAGCACATGAGGATCTTCCACGACGTAGCCCAGTAGTACGAGTCCATTGCGGCCCGAGAGCATCGTGATGACGTCGCCGTGCTTGAGCTTGATCTTCTTGTTCTTATCGGGACGGGTGCCATTGATGCGAATGCCGTTCGTCGACTTGTCGGTCACGTAGACACCAATTTGCGTCGAGTCAGGGTTCGAAATGCACTCGACCACGCAGTGCGTGCGGCTCAATTTGATCGGGTCGACGCCCGACATGGACTTGTCAAAGACCTTGGTGAACGCGTCGCGACCGAGACTCGTGCGCGGGTGGAGCCGGTCAAGATCGATGCTGTAGAGTCCCAATTGCTCGAGTCGCGAGCGCTGCTGTGCCGTGAGTGCGCGGTCCACGTCGCGGTGCACGACGAGCCGCATGACGCACATGTTGGGGCTCTCCTCTAATGTCTGCGTGCACTCCTGCGTATTTTGCTGCGACAGCGACAGCGCCTCCATGAGATTCTGCGAGCCTTCTTTCAATGCGTGGTACTGCTCTTCCGGCGTCACGGCGTCGAAGCCCGGCAGCTCCAATTCGCGGTACACGTCCGTGAATGCACTCGCTGCGTTCTTATTCGGGATCCGTGCATGGTTCGAATTCAGTGACGGAAACAGTTCGGTCGACGAGAGCGAGCTGAATGGAGACGCGCGGTACCGCTTATTCGCTGCCTGTTGCTCGTTGCCGTACGGCGCATCGCGGTCTTGTAATCGCGCTGCCTTGCCCGTACTGTGGGATGACGCGGGCTCCACGGGCGACGTCGTGCGCGTCACGGGGCCGCCGTCCAGCGCGGCCGCTGCTGCGCTGGCCGACCACATGTGCATTTGCGGCGGCGATCGAAGCACCGCCGGTTCAGACTCGATCTCGACCGCGCGCGGTCGCGAGTCGCTCACCGTGGCGACTGGTCGGCCACAGCCATAGGCGGACGGAGAGCTCCCGGGCGAGCCACTGAGCGCATCGATGCGGCGCTTGCGCGACTCGCCGCTCGGGAAGAGAGAGAAGGGCTCTGTGCATAGTGGATCTGCGGACGGCGCCGAGTCGCTGCGCCGCGCGGCCGAGAAGCGCGACAATTCTTCCATTTCCGATATCTTCGCGGCTGTGGGTTGCTTTCTGGTGGCGAGAGAGTTTTTGGACGGGGACTCCGAACGAAAATCGGGCGCGAATATTCCCATGAGGTGAGAAAGCTTTTTTTATCTTGCAGTTGAATTTTAGCCAATCCGTGAGCGGTACGGTTTTTAACCTATCATAGAGTCAAAGGATTTTGACCAATAGGAAGGAATGTTGTGTCAATATAGGGGCGCATGGGGACTGTATGCGCATGCGTCCGAACCATGCAGCGTTGACAGTGCTGCCGGTGCGAGCCCTCGATGTGAGCTAGTCGGCATGCTCCAATGGACTGTCGATACCCGGTAATCATTCAGTACCGGTATGTCCCGCCCAGTGCGTGCATCCAAAGAGTTCCCACTGTCAGCATCTTGATGAGATTCAAGAGTGGCGCATTGCTCGCTCGTCTTGCATGGCTGCATTGTGCCTTAGGCTCCAAGTTGGAGCCCCAGACCAATCGCGGAGAACCCAGGTTCACTCTGTGAATTCCACTGTCTGCCCATCCTCAATCCCCCCATCGAGTGTTCAGATCGGTATACAAACTTCAAGTCATGTTGCGCCCAATTGCCCCCCAAGAATCAGTGCGAACTGACGACTCGGGTTTCGTTTGGATAGCTACATCCCAATACCGGTATCCAAACCGGTAAATGTGGCGTTGTGTGTCACGTGGGTCAACAGTCGCCGTCGCATCGCCCATTACTCACTGGCTCATCGCCCAGTCGCCTCATTCCCCGTCGCGCTTCGTTGCGCCGCGCCGCACCCACCGCTCTCCCATTTCTTCCTGGCGCTGGGCCATTTGCAATTCTTGCGACAGCCGCTGGATCCCAGCAGGCACTGCCGCGTTTGCGTTCCCGGCCGTCAGTCTCCATTCTTCCATATTCCGACCAGCGGAGCTTCTCTCTTCGCTGCTCAGTCTCTCTTTCGCTGCCTCCACCACCCACATCGTGTTGAGATCAGTATGCCGATGGGCAGGGGCGAGACCTACCACGTGCGCGTCATTTTGTACGAGTGCAGCGATCTCCTCGCGGCCGACTCGGTCCTCGAAGGAGGCAAGAGCGACCCGTACGTCGTCTTCACGGTCGGCGACACGACCCACAAGAGCTCCCGCAAGAATAACGATTTGAACCCCAAGTGGGGGCCGCCCGAGAAGTTCGAGTTCACGGTCCACGACTGGGAATACGAGTTTATCCTCGTGAATGTCTTTGACCACGACACGTTCTCAAAGGACGACCTCATTGGCTCGGCCGTGATCCCGCTCGCGCTCTACTCTGGTGGGCGCCACCAAGATTTGTACCGGTACCCACTCGTGCTGCCCGACGAAGTCGGTGAGCACGGCCCGCGGAGCGACATCCACCTGCAGATCACGCTCACGACGTCCGACGGCCAGCCCGTCCACTACTACTATTGAGCGAGAGACACAGAAGCTTTTATTATTATTTGTACGGTAATAGGAATACGCATGACACGGCATATTTATTCTTCTACCATCCGCAGGAGATCGCGCTGCACGTACCACGTACTATTACTCATAACAGGCGCGACAAGTCGAGGATCGAGTTCAGCGGATCCGCGCGAAACACAACGGCAACACGCAGCAGCGCTGGCGCGAGGAAGTTGAGGAGGCATCTCTGTTATTGGCACGCGTCCCTTCGAGGATTGGTGTACAAGTCTTCGGCCTTTATCGTGGTACGAAGGTGAGTTTTGGCTTGTTTCAACCCGGACGGAATTTCGTCGACGGGGGGGCGACTGAAGGTGCTAGTCGCGTTCCCGTTCAGTGTCGCTCCTTGTGCGTCATATATGTTGCTCTGCGTCTTTGCCCCATGACAGCGAACAAGTAAGACTTCTGCTGGCCCATAATCGCTGATCGCTTGTGCGTATCAGTCGCTAGTGAGCATCAAGAGCCATCATCACTAATGTACGAACAGTATATCGTCATATAGTGAGCCACTGGGGCTCTATTATATCCAATCGATGCAAGCTAGATGATTTTTTTCAGCCAATGAATGATGCATATCCCAGCACAGTACCGATACGTAACCGGTATTACATGACAAACATTCTCTGCTCGAAGTTGCCGCAAGTTGCCCGCCCCCAAAATGCGAGGTCATTGCCGCTTTCTCCACGTCGACAACAAGAAGAAGCCCCCAGGAAGAGAAGGCGCGCGGAAGGAAACGGAAGAAGCGACGCGCCATGTCGGAGATCGAGAGAGTCGCCGAGCGCTTGCGCGTAGATCGAGAAGCGCTGACCAGAGACCGACAAGCGCTGGCCAGAGACCGCGAAGCGCTCGATAGACGGGTTGCCGCCACAGACAATCGGACGCTCGCGTTGGAAACAGATCGCGCGAACCTCGAGAGGGAGAACGCGGTTCTCGAGCGACACCGTGAGGCCGTGCAGATTCTAGGACAAGAGCTGACGCGTGCAGTGCAAGAGGTACAGCGATCCGCTGCAGTGGTTATTGTGGCTCATCAGCAGGCATTGCGAGCCGCAGCTGGGTTGCCACCACCCACGCTACCAGCAGTTGCGGCGCCGCCACGGCGTGGTCAGTTCGGGCGATGTCTTCGAGGATCCTGGGACAGAACGAAGCGCATAAGCGGTAACGTAGTCCGTGAGGTTCGTGGAGAGTCGCATGGTGGTCTAACATTGCCCGAGCAGTTCGTCAAGTCGTCGGAGTCGCGTATCTCTGCCAATTTCTCGCAATCTTCGTCGCTGCAATCGTCCTCGGCCACAAAGTATACAGCGAGACGTGGGCGATCATCGGCGCCACCGAGATCGTGAGTGCGACGGTGGTGGGTTTGGTCATCGCCTACGAACTGAACAAGTTTTGCACGCGAGTCGAGCCAGTCGAGCGAGTCGAGCCCGACCTCGAGGCGGCGCAGCCGTCAAACGACGCGACTGAAAGAGCGAATGGTGCAGGCATCCGAGAACCGAATGACTTGCCACGGACCCCAAGAAAGAAGACAGCAGAAATACATACTAGTACCGCCGAAGCTCAATAGAGTGTTCCTTCGTGAATCACGCCGACATCTGGGTCTTCTCCATTCAGCCTCTTCGTCTGGACCAGTTGATGTCTTCCAATTCAATCTGACCGACTAGCCGTTCCCGCAGACTGATGGTGCGCGCAGTGAACCCACGACCCAGCACTCTCTGTTGGGAATCTCGATCGAGCCAACAAATCGCTCTGGCGACCGCAGCAGCGTCGTCGTAGCCCAGGTGGCGAGCGTCACCAGCAGCCCACTTGTCGTTGACGATGTTGTCATAGTTCTCCAGCCGCTCCGGTGAACATCGGGACCGCTGTCTCAACAAGACGGTGGTCCGCTGGGTTCGCTCCGGTTGGTTGACCAGGATCTTTGGTGCGACGCCTGGGATACGTTGCTGTTCGTCTCTCATGGCAACAGGACGCTGCATCTCCGTGAGTCCCCAGCAGACGGGCTTCTACGGCAGCGGGCTTGTAGCTATTAGTATTTGTCTCGGCGTCACTGCGTCGACTGGCGCATAGCATGCCTAATAGTCGCCAGTGAACTCGCCAAACGCGACGGCCAAATCGTCCAGTGCATCGCTGGCCACAGGTACGGCGTCGGCATCGATCTCACGCTCTCGCTCTTCGTATACGCGATGATGGGTGACGTTCCACAAGCAGTCGCGGTGTTCATGGAGAATCGTCCTCAAGTGCGGGAGATCCGCTCGCACGAGCGGCAGGCAGCTCGCCTCGATCGGAAGCACGACGCGTCGGAGCTGCTTGAGCGTAGCGAGGGGAGACACGTCGGTCACGCGTGTATAGGCGAGTTCTATTTGCTGAAGACGGCGGAGGCCCGCGAGCGGCTCGATATTCGCCACGTTGGTGGACGTGAGGTCGAGGAACTCGAGCTTGGACAGAGACTGGAGAACGGTGAGGTCTTCCATCCCGCCACAGGCGAGTCGCAGTTCGCGTAGGTTTTTCAACGAACGCAGGAAATCGAAGTACGTGGGCGTCGGTAAATCCTTGGGTGTCGCGTAACGCAGATCCAGTACCTCTAGCTGCTTCACAGCCACGAGTCCAGAGAGATCTGCAGGATCTCCCACAGGAAAGCGGAGCGACAGCTTCTTGACCGAGGTCAGCGCGGTCCACATGGACGGCGGAAGGCGATCGTTCTGAGGGAACGCACCCCAGGACGCGCCGGAGAAATTGAGCTCCAGCGCGTCGAGATGGCCTAAGCGCGCCACGACGCTAAAGTGGATCTCCCCGGACAAGCTCAGATGAGAAAGTACTGGTAAGCGGTCCACAAAGTCGAGCGCATGCGGGTTATTGGGGCAGCCCGTGACGACGAGTCTCCGGAGCTTTGTGAGTTCGCCGAGCGGGGCAGTATCCCGTGCCGCAAAGATCATGAGCTGAAGCTCTTCGAGGTCCGTGAGATATTGGAGCGGCGCGAGATCCGAGAAGGGCGGGAACCGAATGTCGAGCGCCCGGAGGTTCTTGATGGTGTGGAGCGGCTCGAGCGATTGCGTCCAGCTCATGGGCCACGTTCGGAGATGCTGCAGACGCACCAGCGACGAGAGCGCGCTATGCCGTACCGGCGGCGCGACCTGCTCGCCGAGAAAGCTCACGTCGATGGCGTCAAGCGTCGTCAGCGTGGGCGCGACAGCCAGCAGCGAGTCGAGTTCCACGAGGTCCTTGTCATTGATACTGAGAGCCGTCAGCTTCTTGAGACAGGCAATTGGCGTGAGCGATTTCAGCGACTGCGTGCCGTTGAGATTGAGCACGCGCAGCTCAGGCATGGCACGCACGACGCTGATGCTTTTGACGCGGGTGCGTTCGAGGTTGAGCACTTGCAGCCTTGTCAGTTTGTGGAGCGGGGAAATATCGACGACGACCGTGAGCGACACGTCGAGCTCCGTGAGGTGAGTGAGACCAGCGAGACTTGCGACACCCAGGATCGCCGAGCCGGAGAGATCGAGACGACGAAGCCGCTGGAAGCGGTCGAGCTGTGGGAGCACCGCGATCGGCTCGTAGCTGTTCGCCATGTATCCATCGTTGCTGATACGCAGCGAAGCCAAAGTCGCACTCAGCTTTCGACTGACTATCGCCAAGTGGGAGCTCTCTACGAGCACTACATTCGTGATCGAAGACGCTGCAACGTCGTCCATCGCCTCCATCATTCGGGCCGCGACGGCGTCACTCGGCGGCACCGTAAGCCGCGTCTTGTGGAGCCATTCCTCTCGAAACAGCGAGCGCCGCAACGCGCGACTCGCACGCACGAGACTGCGCAAGTCTTCGAAGCGCAAGAGCGAGCAGAGCAGCGCGGCGACGTCACGAGGAAGCTCCTCGAAGAGACGCGACTGGCTCATGCTGAGCTGCTTGGTCAAGAATCGGATGATGATGGCCACACCAGTAGTACCGACGGGATCCGGTATCAATACCGGTACCAGTATGCATACCAGGGACCATCACTCAGTGGTAAAATGGGTTCACCTAGCTTGGGTTCAAGCTTCACGGCGAGTCGCCCACTGCATCGCGCCGGCCTCCCTTCGAATAGGTCAGCACCACAAGCCTCTCATTCTCCAATTTGCCGTCTTCTCGAGTTCCCCGTTCGGTAAATCATGGCGGACAACGAGGTGCTCAGGGCGACGACCGAGATCAAGATCCACGAGCTGCGCCGCCACGACGGTGAGCTCTCGAGGCAGTACGATGGGATCGACGCTGCGCTCGAGCACGTGTGCTGCTTGCCGGTCGAGAGGCTGCGCACGCTGTTCAGAGGCGTCGAGAAGCTTCAAGTCGTACAGGAACGGCTCCACAAGGACTTGGAAGATTTGCCGGATCTACTGGATTTCGGCGCCGTCGACCCAAACAGCGTGGGTGGGATCGTGGGGCTCCGCGCTGAGAGTATCGAGCGCGAGGTCAAGTGCCGCCGCGCGCTGTGGCAGCACAACAAGCTGCTGGGCGCGTTGTTGATGGAGACGTTCGATGACAACCACAAGAGCAAGGGTGTCGAAAACACGCCTCTTGATGTGCTGGACCACGATGGGGATTGGCTCGTGGACGAAGTCACATCGGCTTCAACCTCACCGGCAGCGCCTGAGCCGCTCGAAGCACAGCGACAGGACGCCCAGAAACGCATCGAAGATTACTTCTTCGTGCCCTGCGGACACGATCGACAGAGCATTCGGTCGTTCTTAGAGACGGAGGTCTTCCATCGCCGCGAGCGCTACACGGACGACCAATGGACCGCAATCTCCAAGACACTTGGCGACGTACGAGAGGCGGTTGTGAAGTTCTGCGGGTCGTTTACCAAGAAGCCAATCCTCGCCACGGATGTCGCGCAGCTTGCAAAGGTCTTGCTAGTTGACAAGAACGAATTCAGCACAGATGTCGTCCAGCTCTTGGAAAACGCCGCTCAGAATGTCGTGGTCCAACAAGAGCTTGCCCATGCACTTACGATCAAGCTCAGCACACTGAGCGATTTCCAGTGGCCGTCAAACGGCGTGCCCGTGGTCATGAAGCGTGCCATGAACGGCCGCTTCCGCTCGCTGATCCAGGAAGGTGCAATCCCATTCCTTCTGTTTCAGTACATTGGTCTCTCGTGGTCCATCTTCATCAAGCCACATCTCGCCAAGGTGCTCAAGTGTATTGATTTCGAGCGGGACGCATATCGCCAGCCCGACTCGGTGCGCACGCAGCGCATTGAGATGCGCGACTGCTTCTTGGTCGCGGCTCTGCCCGACGCGATGGACACCTCATCAGATGGAGACACGTACGACGACGCCACGGACACGGCCCCACAACGAGCCAACAAGCTCGAAATGCTTCGCTTTGTGTGTGCCGAGGCCCAGTTGGCCAACGCGCTGGCCATGGGGGAGAAGGCAAAGGACCCTCCGTCCGTGCTGGCGGTCGTGACCGATCTCGAGTTCTTCGGGCCGTCCGTAAGCCACGAGGTCGTGCTGGGCATCTTAGCGTTTCTGGGCGTGACGGACCCGTGTGCGCGGGGCAGAATACTGTATCTTCCGAGTAAATATGTACTCTCCACATCTTGCGGTCCTGGGTAATGCTTCGTAGTCACGCGAGGTTCGTGCTTAATTAACTCTAGTTGGTGCTAGTCTCCAGCTTGCTTAGGGTTATGGACGAGTGGGAATGTGGTGCGTCGTGCATCGGGCTTTGTCCAGTCGTGCTGGGCATGGAGTGCTGGTCTGTGAAGCAGTCGCGTGGGTGTTACGTATTTATTAGAAAATACGGCTGAAGAGCCGCCAACGATTTTTCGTGGTGACAACCGGTGGTGAGTCTTCATTCAGAGCAATCGTATCTTCCAAAATTTCGAGAGCACAGTGTGTACGTACCTAAAATCCACCAGAATTACCCCAGATCCGCACAGGGGTTCGTCCATCCCCGTTCTATAGTGGCCACTCGCTTTGATTAGACATTCCCACTAGCTCCACAGGCCGAAGGCCAAGGACAACGGTTCTGAAGCCCACTCTGCCTCAAGGATTCAAAGGTTTCGAGATACTGTACTGTGAGTCTGTCGACTTATAATTGCCCTGGCATTCTCAACTTGACACTGTCGGCGCAAGGCTGAATAAAGGAAGGAAGTTCAGTAACGAAATTACTGCTAATAATATATACGGCTTTCAAGGATGGCTGTCAGTGCCTCTTCCACGGGCAAGGCATTGTGCTTCAGTACCTTCCACGTCGCTAACTGGTTGCATTTTTTAGAGTGGCTGGTTCAAGCAATCTATTGATATAAAGCTCTCTCCAAATTTTCCCAGCATTTTTCTATTTTGAGAGAAACCGGGAGATTGTTCACATACCATTAGAAGGGGATGTGGGCGAGTTCTGCAACCCCGAGAGAGCGTTCCGTGAGGTTTTTGTGCTTGTGAACGAGTCCACGGGTACGACTCCCGATGTTGGGCGAGCGTGCGTTCAGTATTTGCAATCTGTGCACAGCGAGTACTTGGGCAACTACAGTAGTGACAGCAACAAGTGTGCGTTGTTGAAGTTCTGTTTGAAGGCGCAATCAAGAAGTCGTTGCTTGGAGACGATTGTGCGTGTATCCCACCCAAATACAGTATACAAAGTAGCACATGTATGTGTCCACGCACCATAGTACTGGAATTACTTTATCCCGATGCTGAGCGATCCACCCAAATTTCTGGGGCAGCTGACTGTGCGATTGCGCGTCTCGGCCACGTCACGAAAAAGGAAGTACGTGGGACCCGCCTGTTAAATGGGCGGCCCTTCCGGCGAGGAGCATTGCTGATACCTCCAAATGAATGGGTCCAGCGTCAAGTCAGTGGGGCCGCCCACGCGGACCCCGTGGTTTCGAGGCTCTCTCACTTTTGCATTCGCGTCCCCTCGATCCAAGCGTCCCTCCACGATGGTGCGCAATTCCACGCTGCTCGCGGAATGTGTCGGTGAGTTTCTCGGCACCGGTCTCCTCATCTTCCTGGGCGTCTCCACGGTCGCCGCGTCCGTCACGACCAGCGCGCAAGTCGGTCTTTGGCAAGTCGCCGTGGTCTGGGGCTTCTCCGCCGCACTGTCGACCTACCTCGTGAGCCACATCTCGGGCGCCCACTTCAACCCGGTAGTGACCATCGCGTTTGCTGTCTCTCGCCGTATGCGGTTCCCACTCGGCAAGGTCATTCCGTACATCGCTGCGCAGTTTCTCGGGGCCATGATGGGTGCCGTGATGGTCGTGATCTTGTACGGCCCGGCAATTCGTCGATTCGAGAAGATCCACTCGATCACGCGTGGCGAAGCCAACAGCACGCTCTCGGGCATGCCATTCGGCGAGTACTTTCCCAACCCGCAAATGGTCCAGAACGGCATGCTGGAATTCAGTGACGTGTCGCACGTGAGCGGTCTCTTTGCCGAGGCGATTGGGACCATGGTGCTCATGCTGATGGTTCGTGCCCTTACGGATCCGGCCAACTCGGCACGACCCTCGAGCAAGCAAGTGCCCTTCTTCATTGGCTTTACGGTCGCCGTGATCGTGAGCTTCATCGCGCCGCTCACGCAAGCGGGGTTAAACCCGGCACGAGACTTTGGCCCGCGCGTCGTTGCCTTCTTTGCTGGCTGGGGCCAAGCCGCGATCCCCGGCCCGCGCAACGAGTTCTGGGTCTACATTGTCGGCCCCATTATCGGCGCGCTCGCCGGTGGCACACTATACGATCACGTTGTGTACCCAACGTACATTGCGACTGGCCCGAACATCCGTGAGGAAGGCAAGCACGATGACGAGGCGGCCGTCCGACTGATCCACACGATCAATGGGGTGAAGTACGACGCTGTGCAGTCTGCCGGCACGCAACGCGGACCGGTATTTAACCAGCCGTGAAACCAGTAGAGCGCTTGTAGCGCATGAAGAGGCAATGCGGACGCGACGCAACCACAGTTTTGTCAAGCATATATGAATCGTACCTCTTTATTCGAAACGGTCTGGTGCCTAAGAGTCCACGACTTTCTGTCTTACGACCAGTAGATACCTTCCTTCTTGATCTGGCCGATAAGCTGCGCCGGCAGCAGCTCACGGGTCACAAACGACGCCGTACCAAAGACCGCGAGCAGCTCGCGATGGTAGAAGTAGGCGACCCAGACCCAGTACGTGCGGTTGGGCAGCTCCACCGAGCCAAACGCTCTTCTCGCGACAGCCTCCGCGTCGTCGTAGCTCGGGTGAGCGCGCACGTCCGTCGCTGGCAGCAGCTCCGCGTACGCGTCGCTGGCAGCAGCTCCGCGTACGCGTCGCTGACGAGATTGTCGTACCGGTCCAGCCGCGCGGCGAAGTCCTCGAGCGGACGGATCGCAAACGACTCGTCTATCGCAAAGTTGGAGCCGTTCCCGCTCGTTCGCGGTGGGAAGTGCGTTTCCGAGAACGTTGAGCTCTCCAGCACGGCAAACATTTGCTCAGCCAACGAGCGAGAGGTTCGCGAGAACGTTCTCGCGACCGCGGCACTGAGCCCCTCGCGGTCGGCCGTCTCGACGAAGTTGGTGTAGAGTCTTTGGACCTTCTCACGTAGGCCGTGCAGTGGCTCCCTTGAGGTCGTCGTGGTCGTAGTCGATCCTTCGTCATTCTCGAGGGTTCTTCTATAACTCCAGAGCTCAAGCAACGGGTGGAAGAGTCCGAGCCCGCCGAGGTCGAGCGGCCAGTATACCCAGGCCGCCGGCAATGGATCCACTGGGTTCGCTCCCAACAGCTCCGGGTGGTTGGCCAGGATCTTTTGGCGCAACGCCTCGCGCACGTCGCCATTCATCTCTCCTGGGAAGACAATGCCGTGGATGTGCTGGACCTGCTGGATCATATTGTCGGCATGCGCGAGTCCAAACACGGGCGAGACGCTGCCAAAGTTGCGCAGAAAGAACCGCATGTACTTGTTGTACATAGTGATCCATCGCAATACGGAAGTCGTCTTGTTGAGCTTTTGCGCGAGCTCCCACGCAAACCAGTCCACTTGGTCATCCATGATACGGACCGTCGCGTCGCGCTGCAGCTCCATGAGTCCCCAGCGAATAGACTTTTGCGGCAGCGGCTCCGGGCCGAAGCTGCTCGTCTCGGCCTCGGTTACATCTACTGGCGCACAGCAGAGTCGCACAGATCCGCTCTTATCGCTGTTCAGCCGCAGGCCAAAGCGACTCGCGAGCGTGTGGATCGTCTCCCACGCCTCGAGTACAGGCTTGTCGTCGCGGCCGAAGAACAAAATATCGTCGTGGTTGCGGTACAAAAATACACCGCTCGAGCCCAGGACCGCCACGTCCATTGTGAACAGCACCAGTTCCGAATAGAACCGCGATGACCGGCGGCTCGCCGGCACGCCCTTGGCGAGCAGCTGCGGGGACTCGCTGCCCGGGAAGCAGAGTGGCATTTTCATGTGGGTCTCAAAGATCCGCATCCAGCATTTGCTCTGAACGATTCAACCCAACATATCCACTTGATCTAAATCTTGATCTAATGAGGGGCGAGTGAAAAAGTCAACCTTGAAGGTTGACAGAGTCCGCCCATAATCACACCTTGAACTTGGGCGCGGGCTTATGGGCAATTACCTGTGATTGCTTGCAGAGTGAACATCATACCTAGCTGCATGACTAACAACTTACTGCCGACAGTATAATGCATGGATTTGGTGGCGCATGCGTACAATCGCGCCGTATGCAGCATGATGATGATGATTACGTTGCTACCCACTGTCTCCAAAACAGTGGTTTCTAAGCACGTGCTAGGCCCAGAGTTGCTAGTCCACGCCGTGGACTAGCTACACTATGCCGTGGAGTCCACGGCATAGTGTACCGTTGTGTCCAAATGGCGGACGCCGCAGCCAATATCGCTATTGACACTCGTCGCAGTCTCCAGACGCTGCATGCCACCTCCCGACCCGAGTGAGAACCTCCCCGCGCACACTGTAGTTCGCTAGACGTAACTCAATAGACTCCAAATCAGCACCATAGTGTAGTGTCCGCTACCGGGGAGTCCGTCCACCACGCTGCGCGTGAGGAGTCGCCATTTCTGTCGTCTTGGGCAAAGGTACGCAGCTTCGTATGCAGCATACGACGAGCACACCTTGCTCGAAACGCGCAGAGTGTCTCGTCTCATGGTTGGCGTCAGTACAGTATGCCTCGAATCCTCCATAATCGTCAACTTCAAGTGGGATGTTGTTTATGGTGAACCCCTTTCTTGGATCACATTCAAATGAGTCTCTTTTTTTTTGCTGTGGAAATGTTATTAATAATCTTCACTAGTAGAAGCAATTAGCTTCCACAGCTGAGGTCCAGGCATGGAGCCCGTGGATGCCTATTATAGCGGAATGGGGAACCCACAGCCACACGGCTTGGCTGTGACGGCGTCGGTGATCATCTCGAAGATCTGACACACGCTCGATGGCAGCGATGCCATGCTGGCTAAGGCAGCTGTGTACGCACTGGTGCGACACGAGTCGCCGTGAAGTGCGTGCCGTAATAGCCAGTGATTCGAAAATAAACGCTGACTACCAAGTGCGGCTGTTACCAAGTGCACATATAGATAACTCAAGAGAGTGAATTATTTGTTCTGCTCCAATCTCAAGTTGGGTGATGATGAGTTGACTGTCTTCAACGACCGACATGGGCCGCCAGCGGTTTCGGTCCGCCGCAACCAGTCCGCCACGAGGCTCGAGGTACTCGCTTCGTAGTTCGTGGTGCGGGGACGCTAGACTCATCACAGCGCTCCACACGAGGGTGAAGGTCGCCCGCTGGTTGTCCACTCGGAGCACGACGGCGCCGAGAGACGGGTGCTGCAGCGGCGGCGGAGTTGCGATGAAGCGCCGGTACGTCGCGAGAACGTGGCGGAGGTCACGCCCGGCGGGTGTGTCGGCTCGGATGCCGCCGCTGGCTGAGGAGATCGAGGTGACGAGCCTGCCGCGAAGAGCGGCCCGGGACATCGGGTAAGTCCATGGTATGTCGGCGTCTGCGACACCGTGCCTCCAGTTCCAGATACGTAGTCTGAAAGCACGCAAGAGCACTCGGTTCTGTAGTTGTATTGTACACAGCTTGAAGTTCAAGTTGAACAGACGATTTTTCGACCGGCAGGAAGACGATGCTTGCTTGCTGGATTAGGGTCTCGGCAGCTATCTCAAAACAGTACCATAATCCTCGAGCTATAATACTGTCCCTTGAAATTCAACAGCTCACAGACTCGGAGTAACACTGTAACCCATACTGTACTGTACTGTTGATAATGAATTGAGTTCCATTGAGCGTCTCTGTTAGAGTCCTATAGCCGCCTGGGCCTTCTGTACTGTACTGTATTGGCATGAAGATGGCGTGACTGGTGTACAATCCAACAAGCAGAACACGTACACGAAATTCGTGTACTGGTCTGTGTTGTGACGAATGTGAACAATGGACACTTGTGAATGGATCAACAGGTGGGCGTGCGTTGCACAGATTGGCAGCCATCAAATATACACATGATACGTGGCATAGTCACAGTCACCTTGATGACTGCATTGATGTAAAAGGGCTGTATTCCAGTCATCCACTTGAGACCTCGAAGTGCTCGAGTTGAACATGTGATCCGATAGCCGTCACGGACAACGAGCTCCCTCAGTCTCGTACAGTATTTACCAAGTACCAAGCACGCCAGCTCTCCTTTCTCCTCTCTCTCTCTCTCTCCAGCCTGCAAGCCATGAAGACTTTTGCCGTATTGATGCTCGCGATTGTCGCGCTGACTGCCATTCCGTCGACGTCCGCCGATCAGGCGTCGTGCCTTGCGAAATGCAATGCCTTGGGATGCAGCGGGCTATCCGCAGCCGCATGTAGAGCAAGAGACCAGAGCTGCACGAAGAACTGCTTCACGGGGGGCTTTTGAGAACGATTTGTCCAAGCCCAGCTGAACCAGTAAACCTTGGCTTTCTGCCGCGTATTGCAGCCATTGGTCTCCAACACCCATGTCGGATGGATGCGCTTGGATGCAGACTGCAACGGAGTCTTCTTAAAATCTGCATCTTCTTTGTCAACTTTCGTTTGATCCGTTGTTATCGAGCCATTTGCGTGTGGTTTGTGAAAAGCCGTGTTTGATCGGGTCCAACTCGCTGTGTGCATGCCTTAGCACTACTAATGCAGGTACTGCGCTCGTTCAGGACGGTGACAATGATGATGATGAAGCTGAAGTCTATTACGCGCAATTAATGTACCCAGTAGCTTCAGAGGAAAACTTAATTAAGGCGGGACAGAGAGTCCAGCCCGGCGGTCGACCGGGTTGATGGGTGCCACGAACGAACGACAGGGCGTCGCAACGGCGCACATCGAGGTGCGAGAGAAGATCGCGTGGCCGTCGTCCCCACAATGTTCCCCTCGTGGGCGTCTCACCGTGCGCCGAAGCGCCGTCCAGCGTATCCCAATTTAGCGAGCGCCGCCGAATAGCGCTTTTCTTTGCCTAATGGACATCATGCTTGGCCTTCGTGTCGTGGGGCAACAACAGCCTTGCGTTATCCGATGCCTCACCGATCCATCCCGCACAGATCACCGCCGCTCTTCTCGCGCGTTCATGTCGTCTACCTTCGCGTGCCAAATACCCCCTCCCCGCGATCATCAAGCGCAATCGTCGCAACGAGTGGTCCTGGTGGATCGTGAACAGTCGCCCGAAGGCGACCCTTGGAGAGGCGTGGAGGCCATACATATAGAGGAGGCTGAAGGGTCACTTGTGGGGCTGGCCGCAAATTGGGAAGTGAGAAGCCAGGATGGTCGTTGGCAACGACCAACCTCTCCAACGGCTCGTTGGAGAGGCTCGGCGCCGTATCGGGCGCTCGCAAACGCGGGCGATGCAATTTCCAACCATTTCGGCGAGGCAAACTAGTCGTTGGCCCGCGCCGACCGCTGCGGCGTCAGCTTGACCAGACGATTGCGTCCCATCGAAAGCGTCCATCACAAATACAGTATACAAAACTGCACATCATGCCCACAATACACACGGTCATATTGCATTTGTTTAATCGAAATATGCATGAGGCGACTCAGATCATCTGGCAACAGTAGGCGCTGGAGCTTTCTTTAACGCAATATGGAGATGCCGTCACAACATCGAAGACGGAGCACAACAGTGGGCGAAGGAGACGGCTATGCCACGGGGTATTGCGGACCACCATTCGGGGTCTACTCGAGCGACTCCCGAAAGCGTTACGAGAACTACTAGCAGTAGTCCAGCAATCAGCGCGATGGATTCCAAGGCATGCTGTCAAAAAGTCGAGTCCTGACCATTGCCGCTGCCAGATCGAGCACACCGCGGCCGTCAATCCCAACTGAGCGAACCGCATCCTAGCTTAGCCACGGCCTCCGGGTAGCCCACGACGAATTTGGTGCCGCCTCTGGCTTGCATGTCAACGTGGAGAAATGCCAAGCGGTGGCAGTCGCCCAACAGGGATGGACCGCTGACAGCGGCAAGCTGGCCTTCCCACGCCTTCCGGCAGATCAAATGGCCCGGCTCCTCGGTGGACAGATCGGCAGCGCCCCCAACAAGACGCTGATTTGGGACATCACAGTCAAGCAACCGAATATTGTATTGTTTATTTATACTTGCAGTGCTCCGAAGGAGCACTAGAAGCTCTCCGCCCTTTATCACTTTCCCATAAATTTTGATGATGTTTCACACTTCAAACCTCATGATGCTATAATGTCAATGTAATAAACCTATATATTGTTTTGCAGGTTATAGAGAGAGTGTTGATGAAAACATATAGTACCGCAGGTATTCTATATTGTTCATAGAGGTATGTAACTATAAGCATTTGTGTAGACAAATACTGTACTGCTTTTCTGTCAGAGGGATTACTACTAAAACATGAACTCTAAATAGCGGTTATAAGAAAACAGAGTCTGGAACTGATGTGACAGGAACCGCAATTTCTCCTCCAGGTGATTGTGAGAGACTGGCGCTCGCGCGTCGCCAACTTGGGCGGTATCGATTTCGCCGAGGCGTCATCTTCCATATGAGATTGGTTGAACATAGTACTGTAGTCTCAAGGGTAAATGGATGAAAGTGTGGTTGTACGCAACATGTCGTCGATAGCATAGCATTGAGACATATCCTGGTTACTAGATCGCTAGATTCACTTGGGGTCTCAGCGATCCAGTAAATCTTGCTGGCGAGACCAGTGCCAAGATATACAGGGACCGTCATCTCGTCCGTACGGGTACGAGGTTGTCGTCTCGCTCGCAGCCGCAAGACGTACTGTAAATGCGGCTCCCTGCGTGCAGGCGAGGTGGCAAGTACGAGATGGAGCCATCCGTCAGAAAAAAAACTGAAGTGAAAATGATGGTACATGCAGTGATTCATGCGACTGGTGCGAGACCAACGCGTGTACAGAACTTACGGCTGGCTGGTTCACCAAGTCACTCAGCGCACGGTCGTGAACAGGGTTGGGAATCAATAAATCAATAAACGTTATTGAAAAATAAATAATTTATTGATGGGGGCTCCAGTATCCGTCAATAATCGCCTATTCTCGACGTTCTAGAACACCCCTCCGCGAAGCCCGCGTTCGCCGTCACTGGTGGCGCGGTGCTTCGTTCGTTGCATCGCACATTTCCAATTTCTCCGTCGCGCAACTGCTCCTACGACTACCCAGCACCAAGATGGCACCCCACCCTTGGACCCTACTACTTCGAGCGATGTTGAGCACTTGTTTTCAACCGCTGGCCGTGTTCTCACTCCTGAGAGGCAGGCCATGACTCCTGTGCGTCTGGAGACCCTGCTGTTCCTCGAGTACAACAAGGGACTTTGGGACTTGCATACCGTCTCGGCAGCCCTCAAGGAGCTTGACGCCCGCAAGAGACAGAGCCGACAAGGTGTAGTGACGTTGTAGATCGCCTCAATACGGCTTCCAGTAAAAATACTGAAATAATTTATTGAGCCGCGTCAGATCAAAAATCAATATAGTATTGTATTTTTCCGGACCCTGGTCGTGAACGACGTCGAGGCGGCCCGTGCCACGGGCGTGTCGTGGTTCCGATACGGCAACCGCAACTCGACCCGCGTGCGCAAGCCAAGCATCGACCGTGCGAGCCGACGCTCGGGCAGCTCGAGCCAGATGAAGTGGGAGGGCGGCCAGAACCGTTGACAGACCCAGGGCGAAGACAAGTACTTTATGCTGTGGACACCGTCACCTTTCATTGATCTCCTCAACCTCCCGCAACGTCATTTCATTCTTCTGAGGCTTGGATAATAGGGTGCGGATGACTGCTAGAAAGAGACCGAGACGGCCCTGTGCGACTTGGCGCCACCCGCGTCTGCACGTGTGTTGGTTCACGGAATGCGGGACGGCAAGTTTGCGATCACGAACGAGCTGCTGATTGTGTCGTTGCGGTCCATCGCGTACGGCGTCGCGCCACGCGACAACACGCCGCTCGAGCTGCTGCTTCTGCCGCTGGCCGTGCTGGTGCAGTTAGGGTACAGCTTCTTCGTGGACTCTGCCATGGTGCACGCGCGCGACGCCTCAGACGACAAACAGCGCCGACCGTACGCACTGAGCTCATGTCAGGCGACCCCGGACATCCAGAGACTAGACTACGGAATAAATTTACTACATCATCACCTAGAGCGTGCTGTACCCGACACGAGTCTTAAACGACTATCGGGAGTCCAAAGCAGCATGCAGAACTCGATATCGACAGAAATGCCTCTTGGCCAAGAGCCGCCAATGTCGCAATAGACTACCAACGCAGCCTGCAGACCTTCCGCCCGTCTGACCGCCCCGAACGGCGGAACCTATAGTGGCAGACCGCCACGTAAGGGCTTGGCGCTCTATGTGTCTCTCTTCATATTCTTGCGTACATAGCTACTTAGTTCGCTCAGACGTAACTGAATAGACTCTAACTTCATCATCAGCAGCATCTTCCCGATCTCCTCCGTTTAGGCACCACGATTGTGCGGCTGTGTAGTTTTGCTTCATCGTCACTGAGATGCTTAATGAGTCTATTGGTGATGAAGTTGAGGTCTGCTAGAGTGCGATTAACGATTCTATAGCCGATGTATGGTCTCTTTGATCCCGGCTACTGCGCAGGAAATGGCGCATGCGCCACCCGTCGAAATCTCCGTTGAGATGCGGGTCAGAGGGTGGCAGCACCACGTAGGTACCAAGAACACGATAGCGGGCTGCGCGCTATGTGTGTCGGAGTTCTGGGTCTTGGTGGCTGCTGCAGAGCCAGTGTGCTGTCGCCCAGATGGGTGGCGTTGTCGCGCGTGGCCTCGATGGACGTATGGGGATGCTGACCGGCGCACGCAAGCCAAACGATTTCTTCTTGGGTCGTCCGGACGGCAACCGTCAGCTTGGCCCATCAGCCGCTACCAGCAACCAAGCTGATTCCAAGGGACTGCTCGTCGGTCTCCGCGCAGCGCTTCGATATCGGTGGTCGGAGCTAGAGGTCGTCGGCGACAGCGCCCTCGTCCTCGACCAGCTCCGGCAATATCGGACGCCAAGAAATAACCGCCTGAGGGCGCTATATGGTCACGCCTGTCATCTCACGGACCAGCTCGACATACATCACTGGTCCCATCACGCTCCGGCATCCAACCGCATGGCAGACACGCTCGCCGATATGGCCATGGACACCAGATCCAGGTCACAGGTCCCGCATCCCACGACGGGACCAAGAC
>JAADXL010000472.1:0-25782 GCA_023337755.1 Pythium aristosporum | reverse complement strand
TTTTTTTTTTTTTTTTCCGGATGCCAGCGTGGACGCAAGACAACGTGTCAGTCGATCCGGAAGTAACTGGTCTTGCTCCTGCCCGTGGCAAATCTTGCTGCAAGTGCCATGCGCAAGGGCAGGTGTTGGTGGTGGATCTTTGGTGCAACATGATGAGGTAATCTCGATATTGACCATCACTCTCAAATTATACAGTCAATCCGTGCACGAACGCAAACAATCACCCAATGGTTTTCGCTTGGCGTTTCACTTGCTATGGATTGGCTAAAATACGGGCTCCCAGCTTCACCCAATGAGGGAGGACTAAATCCAAAACGCTGGCATATGATTGGTCCATATCCATGAAGCATGGCGGATGAAACGGACGCAATCCTCATCATGGCAGTGCCACAAAGAGTCAACCACCATGCACCCTCCACCACCGGATCACTCTGAAGGAAGAAAAAAAAAAGCAAGTTCACTCCGTTCGTCTTTCGTCTCCAGTTGGGAATCTGCCGAGTCCCACACACACCCTCCAAGCGACGCGGCCGTTTAGACCCCCACGCACCTTTTGTCGCAGCCGCGAAAGAAGCTTCCAGAAGGTCCAACGGTCCAACGGTCCAACGGAAGTTGTTGGAAAGATCCAACATGGCCAAGGCAGCAAGCAAGGGCGAGGCCAAGCCGCTGCTGGACGCGGCGGCCTACGGCGTCTACGCCGACCAGGACGAGCGCGCCGCGGGCCTGGGCGATCGGTACCCGACGCAGGACGCGTCGTGCTTCTCGACCGTCTTCTTCACGTGGGTCACGCCGCTCATGAAGCTCGGCAACGAGCGCCCGCTCGAGAACGACGATCTCTTCCAGCTCGACCCGTACAACCGCTCGCACAACATCTCGGCGGCGTTCCAAGACCAGTGGGCCAAGCAAAAGGCCTCGGGGAACCCGAGCCTGCCGTCGGCGCTCGCGCGGGCGTTTGGCGCCAAGTTTGTCGCCGCGGGTTTCCTCAAGCTGCTCCACGACTCGCTCCAGTTTGTCGGGCCCATTGTGATCAAGGACATAATCGCGTACTTGAGCGACCCGACGGCGCCGCTCTCGGAGGGGCTCACGTACGCCGGCGTGATCTTTGCCGCCGGCGTCGTGCAGTCGTTTGCGCTGCGCCAGTACTTCTTCTACTGCTTCGAGACGGGCATGCAGCTGCGCAGCGCCGTGGTCACGGCCGTGTTCCAGAAGTCGCTCGTGCTATCGTCGGCTGCGCGCCAGAAGAAGACGACGGGCGAGATCACGAACCTCATGACGATTGATGCGCAGCGGCTGCAGGACATGGCGCCGTACTTGCACGCCGTGTGGTACGCCATGTTCCAGATCATCGTGTCGTGTGTGCTGCTCTGGAAGCAGATCGGCGTCGCGACCTTTGCCGGCATCGCCGTGATCGTGCTGCTGATTCCGCTCATGGCCGCCGTCTCCAAGGGCATGCGCAAGCTGCAGCTCAAGCTCATGAAGGTCAAGGACGAACGCATCAAGGTCTGCCACGAGGTGCTCTCGGGCATCAAGGTGATCAAGATGAAGGCGTGGGAGACCTCGTTCACGGACCGCGTCATGAAGTACCGTGATGATGAGCTCCGTCGTCTGCGCGTCTACGTGTTTGCGCAGAGTGCGTCCAACACGATCTTTGCCATTGTGCCTGCGCTCGTTACGGTCATGTCCTTCCTAACGTACGTGCTGCTGGGCAACACGTTGGACGTCGGCACGGCACTCACGAGTCTGGCGCTCTTCAACATTCTGCGATTCCCGTTGTTCATGCTTCCGCAAGTGATCAACAACGTCGTCGAAGCGAGCGTGAGTTTCGAGCGTCTGCGCAACTTCTTTTTGGAGGAGGAGCGCGTGAATGTTGGCACGGGCAGTCTGAAGGAAGTCGGGGTGCTGCTCAAGAACGCCGAGTTCAAGTGGGACACTGCGCCCGAGGCCGCGTCCAAGGCCGAAGATGGTGAAGCCTCCGATTCGGCAGCGTCTTCGCTCAAGCCGTCTGATGCGCCGATCCTCCACGACATCAACTTCTACGGCAAGTCGGCCCAGCTCCACGCCATTGTTGGCCCCGTTGGGTCGGGCAAGTCGACTCTGCTGTCGGGTATCCTCGGTGATGCGCGTTGCAGCGCCGGCGAAGTCGCGCTGCGTGGATCCGTCGCGTATGTGTCGCAGCAGCCGTTCATCCAGAACGCCACCGTCCGAGAGAATATCTGCTTTGGGCTTCCCTTCGATTCTGCACGCTACGAAGAAGCGGTCCGTGTCAGTTGCTTGAAGAAAGATCTCCAGATTCTCCCGGGCGGCGACCAGACGGAGATTGGGGAGAAGGGCATCAACTTGAGTGGTGGCCAACGCACGCGTGTTGCGCTGGCTCGCGCCGTCTACCAAAACGCGGACATCTACATCCTCGATGACATCCTGTCCGCCGTCGATAGCCACGTTGGCAGCGACATTTTCGCGAACTGTATCAAGAAGGCGCTCAAGAAGAAGCTCGTCATTCTGGTGACCCACTCGCTGAGCTTTCTCAACCACTGCGACAACATTCTAGTGCTTGCCGACGGCAAGATCGTCGAGGTGGGTTCCTACAAGCAGCTGATTGCGAAGAAGGGATCCCTTGCGCAAATGATTGCCAACTACAAGGAGAGTGACAAGAAGGAAGAAATCGCCCAGGATGTTGAAGAGGACGAGGAGGACGAAGAAGAAGGCGATGACCTCGCGAACGGGCAGCTTCAGCGACTGGCTCGCCGCTCGCGCGCGTCATCGACACGCAGTGACAGCAGTGCGCACGGCGATGCGGATATCAGTGGCCAGCTCATGTCCGACGAGGATCGCTCCACGGGCGACGTTGTGTGGGCTGTTTACCGCTCGTGGATCAAAGCCTTTGGTGGCATGCCGATGGGGCTGCTAGTGCTTCTCGGGTACATTGTGGCGCAAGGTATCACGTTGTTGTCGACACTGTGGATTTCCTACTGGTCCGAGGAAGCGGAAAAGTACCCGGACTCGCAAATGTACTACGTGTACGTCTACATGGCTCTTAACGGCGCGTTCGCGGTGGCGCTGTTTTTCCGCGTGCTGCTCTTGTACCTGGGTAGCCTGCGCGCGAGCCGTATCCTGTTTTACGAGCTGCTCACGCGTGTGCTTCGCGCACCGATCTCCTTCTTCGATACGACTCCACTCGGTCGCATTGTGAACCGTCTCTCCAAGGACGTGTACACGGTTGACGAGAGCATCCCATCGACGTGGTCGATGCTGTTGAACACGGTGGTAAGCGTGATCGTCACGCTGGCGACCGTGTGCTACGTGACGCCACGGTTCATGGCGATCTTAGCACCCGTGATGGTCTCGTACTACATGTCGCAGCGATACTTCATCAAGACGTCGCGCGAGCTGCAGCGCCTCGACTCGATCAGCCGCTCGCCGATCTTTGCGTTGCTCTCGGAAACGCTGGACGGTCTCTCGACGATTCGCGCGTACAGCGTGGAAGACAAGTTTATTGGTCGCAACCAGCAACTGCTGGACAAGAATCAGCGTGCGTACTTCCTGAACTTTTCCGTCAACTGCTGGTTGGCACTGCGATTGGAGTTCGTCGGCACCGTTATCGCTGCAGGTGCAGCACTTGCGGCTGTTCTAGCTCACTCGTCGGATGCTGCAAAGGGTACGGCGTTCGCTGGCCTCGTTGGCGTGTCGTTGACGTACGCGTTCAACGTGACGCAGTCGCTCAACTGGACTGTGCGCATGGTGAGTCAGCTTCAGACGCAGATGGTATCAGTGGAGCGCATCAAGACGTACAGCGAAATGCCCACGGAGGCCGCCCTCGAGACGCGTGCCGACTTGAAGCCACGCCGCGAGTGGCCCCACTCGGGTGAGGTCCGCTTTGAGCACGTGTCACTTCGGTACCGCCCGGGTCTTCCTCGTGTGCTTCGTGGTCTGACGTTTAAGATCAATGCCCACGAAAAAGTTGGTATTGTCGGCCGCACTGGCGCGGGCAAGAGCAGCCTAATGGTGGCGCTCATGCGCCTGACCGAAGTGGATAGCGGTGTGATCACGATCGACGGCGTCGACATCAGCAAGCTTGGCCTCCACGACCTTCGTTCGCGAGTCGCGATTATCCCGCAGGACCCGGTGCTCTTCTCGGGCACGGTGCGCATGAACTTGGACCCGTTCGACCAGTTCACGGACGATCAGATCTGGACGTCAATCAAGCGAGCCCACTTGGGTAAGGCCGTCACGGCACTCGATGAAACTGTGGACGAAAAAGGCACCAACTTTAGTGTGGGTGAGCGCCAGCTGCTCAGCATTGCCCGCGCCCTGCTGCAGCGATCCAAGGTCATTCTCATGGACGAGGCTACGGCGTCCATTGACGCCGACACGGACCGCAAGATCCAGCTGAGCATTCGCCAAGAGTTCAAGGACTGCACGTGCCTGACGATCGCGCACCGCATCAACACGATCTTGGATGCGGACCGCATCATGGTTATGGACAAGGGCCAGGTCGCCGAGTTCGGCCCGCCGGGCGAGCTGCAGCGCAACCCCAAGAGTCTTTTCAAGTCGCTCGTCGACCACTGGCGTCAGAGCGGTCACAACGACTGAGTAGTGCTAGGGTGGAATGTCATTCACATTACACGGATTGGATTTTGTGTTTACGTGTGTGTGTGTGTGTGTGTGTGTGTGCTTCAGGACTCACATGCTCGCTATGCGCCTCCCGCGCGGCCCACCGTCTTGGGCATCTTCTTGGTCTGCGGGTCGTCCACTTCTTTCGCCTTGTAATAGTGCGGCGCCAGCTCGAGCAGCCACTCGGATTTGATGGGCACGACGCTGCGCATGTACTCCTTGGTCGTGAACGCGAGCTCGTGGTAGACAAGCCACCGCGGGCGTTCCTCGAGCTTGATCAGACACGAGCTCGGGTGGATAGCCACGGCGCGCGCGTGCTTGACCGTCTTGTAGTTGCCCGTGTTGTCGAGCTTGGCCGTGTGGTAAAAGTACCCGGCGCAAATGGCCTTGCGGATCATCTCGTGGTCGAGCCGGTTGCTCGTCTTTTCCAACTCGACACGATCGCACAGCCCCTCGAGCTGCTCGCGCACGTCGCGCGCCGTCTTGAGCGACCGCTGGATGACAAAGTTCTCGTACGTCCACTGCGTCGAGTAGTTGGTCTCGACCCACTGGTGGTACACGTTCATGAGCATGATGTGGTCCCCGCCGCCGCCGCGCGCGAAGTTGAGCCGCGCATTGTCAGCGTGCACGGCCTTGTCTTTCGGCCGGTAGAAGATGGAGTTGTTTACACTCAGCATGGCGCACACTGTCATAACTTCTTCCGTGCACCCGTACTTTTCCGACGCCAGCAGCGCCTTGGACATCATCGGGTCCAGCGGGAACTCGGCCATACGCCGCCCCAACTTGGTGAGCTCGCCGCGATCGTTAAGTGCGCCAAGCGCGTAGAGCTGCTCGAGCGCGCGGATCAGAGCCTTCTCCGGCGGCGGATCCATGAAGTCAAAGTGGAGCAAGTCGTTAATGCCGAGCGACTTCATGAGCAGCACGACGCTGCCCAGGTTCGTGCGCTGGATCTCCGGCACAGTGTTCTCGTCCAGCTCATTCTTGTACGACCATGCCGTGTAGAGGCGAAAGCACTTGCCTGGGGCCGTGCGCCCGGCGCGACCCGCGCGCTGGTTGGCCATGGCCTGCGACACGGGCACGACCAGCAGCGACTCCATGCCCGTCTGCGGATTGTAGTTAGTCTGCTTGCAAAAGCCCGTGTCAATGACAAAGCAAATGCCGTCGATCGTGAGCGACGTCTCGGCGATGTTTGTCGCGAGCACGACCTTGCGCGCGCCCGGCGGCGTCGGCTCAAACACTTGGGCTTGGCGCTCGGACGGCAGCGTCGCGTAAATGGGGCGGATCAGCAACTCGCGAATGCGGGACCCGAGCCCGCGCGTGCGCTGCAAGAGGATCTCTTCGGCCGTCTCGATCTCTTCCTGGCCCGTGAGAAACACGAGGATATCGCCCAGTGGCTGCGTAATGTGGATCTGCAGCACCGTCACGACCGCGGCGTCTAGGTAGTCGGCCTCGGGCGCCTTGGTATACAAGATATCGACCGGATACATACGGCCCGGGATCTTGAAAATGGGCGCGTCGTCGAAATACTCGCTAAACTTGGTCGCGTCCAGTGTCGCCGACGCAATGATAATCTTGATATCGTCGCGGAAGCGTGCAATGTCCTTAATGAGCCCAAATAAGATGTCGGTACTCAGCGTGCGCTCGTGAGCCTCGTCAATGATCATGACGCTGTAGGCCTTGAGGTCGGGCTCAGTCAGAAACTCGCGCAAGAGCATACCGTCGGTCATGTACTTGACGGCCGTCTTGTCGCTTGTGCAGTCTTCAAAGCGGATCGAGTAGCCGACTTCGTTGCCCAGTTTCACGCCCATTTCCTGAGCCACACGCGCCGCGACGCTCATGGCGGCGACACGTCGCGGCTGCGTGCAGCCAATCTTGCCCAGCTCCGAGTACCCGACTTCATGGAGGTATTGCGGGATCTGCGTCGTCTTGCCCGAGCCGGTCTCGCCCTCAATGATCAAAATCTGGTAATTACGAATCGCCTCGAGCAGCGACTCGCGGTACGGGTAAATCGGCAGCTTTTTGCGGCCTTCCTGGATCGACAAGTGCTTGGCGTCTTCCATTTTCTGCCGCGCCTCTTGGATCTCTTGCTCCGTCACTTGCTTGCCCGCGAGCATTTGCTGCGAAATGAAATCAATCTGGTCGTCAAACACATAGTCGTACTCGGGCTCGGCGTCCCTGTCCTTGTCCTTCTCCCGGCGTCTCTCTCTTCCTTTGGCCTTCTTGACTTGGGCTTCTTCCCACACTTCCTGCTCCGTGCGCACGACCTGCTCGTCTTCGTACCGGTCCGTGAGCAGTTCGTCCTTGTTCTTCTTGCGCACGCGGCGGCCCTCGTCGTCCACTTCGTCGTACGCGTCCGGTAGTTGGTACCCGTCCACCTTGTCGGGCTTGGCGCGCTGCTTGGCCGTCTCCAAGATGCGGCGGCTCAGCTCGAGCTGCTCGCGTTCCGCGCGGGACCGCGCCTCGTCGCCGAAAAGCACCTCTTCGTCTTTCAGTTGGTACTCGAGCAGCTGCAGCTCCTTCTCTTCTCGCTTCTTGAGATACTCCTGGCGAGACAGCTCGCGAAGCCGAGCGAGCTTTTGCTCGACCGCCGACGATGACGACGCCTTGACGTCGCCGCGCGATGCCAGTTGGGCAATCTCGTCTTTCGTGAGCCCGCCGCGGCGCGCGTCGTCGCCATCGTCCTCGAGCTTGCGCTTGCGCGTGCGCTCGTCGTCGCGCTGCCGCAGCCGCTCGGCAAACGCGTCGCGCTCCTCGCGGTCGAGCCGCCGCGCGCGCTCGTCCTCGGTCTCGTCGGTGCGGGGAGACGACGACGAGTCGCCCGCCGCCATCGCACGCTTGGCGCGGTGGTCGTGGATCACGGCGACATCCTCGTCGCTGCCAGCGTCCCTGTCGCTTCCTCTGCCATCGCTCTCGTCACGGCGACGTCTGGAGAAGCCGTCCTTGCGCTTGCGGTCGCGCGCCGACGGGGCCATGATTGCTGGGGGCGACTGGGTGTGCTTCTTTGATCCCTGAGCTCCTCATAAGTTCTTATTTGGGGAAAATGCGAACTTAGTGATAGATGATGTTTTCCTGAAATCTGGAAATTTGATGTTAGAAACAGCATTTCATGTTGTGGAAAAATGCGGTTTTGGCGGTAAAAATAAAAATATGAATACACTCCTCATGGCTTCTTGCGGTCAGAGCGGCCCCGTTGCTTCCAGTGGTCAAGCGTAGAGCGAAAGAGGCTCCGCGTGTTCTTCTGGAGTTCTTTGGGCGTGCCCCACTCGGCGATTTGGCCGTTCACAAGCACCAGTACAGTCGTCGCGGCCGTCACGATCGCCGTGCGGTGCGTTATTATGAGTTTTGTCGCCCCCGCCAAGGCCTGCTGCACGCACTGGTCAAATACGTCGATTTCTGTGGAGCGCACCACCGCTGCATCGCCTTCGTCAATCAGTAGGATCTTTGGACGCCTCAGCATGGTGCGTGCGAGGCTCAGCAAGTGGCGTTCGCCGTCGCTGTAGTTGGCTCCGCGATCGTTCACGACTTCGTCCAGCGACAGCACCGCCCCCTGAAGCTGCACTGTTCTGATCACGCCCCATATTTCTTCATCACTAAACTGGTGGGTCGAGTCCAAATTCGATCGAATTGTCCCGACAAAGAAGATCGGGTCGGGTGACAGCACGGCGATCTTCGAACGCAGATCGTGGAGGCCAATCTTGCTGATGTCGACGCCGTCAATCGAAATCGTGCCGGTCGCCAACTCCACTAGCCGTGTCAGCGCCGCAAGAATGGACTTTCTACCCGAGCCCGGGTTTCCAAGGATCGCGATGCTGCTGCCACCACTTACAGTGAAGTTGATGTTGCGTAGGATGCGGGGAAGCCCCTGTCGGTATCGCAGTGAGACGTTGTCAAACTCAATGGCACCCACCGAGGGCCAGTCCTGGATTGGTCGAAGCTGTGGCAGGGATTCTGTGGTGGCTTCGACTGGCATCTTGGAGTAGGCCTTGATTCTGCCACCAGCGAGCAGCATGAACCTGGTGCCGTTGCATGCTTTGATGAACTCGAAGAGCACTGGCGAAAGTGCAAATGCAAAGAATAACGCGACCCCGACTTGGCCCGCGCGCTGGGCATCGGCCAAACCTGCCTCCGTCGATTCGCGGACATGTAGAGAGGCGAGGGATGCACAGCTCATGACACCTACGAAGAGAGCATCCACGCGGATCCCGAGCCAGTTGTGGGCGCAGACCTTGAACAGGAAGGCTTGGTGATGTGTATCAAGCCGGTCATAGAAGTGGCGGAGGAACAAGTGATCGGCCTTGTGCATGCGGATCGCTGGCATACCACGGAGAACTTCAGCGATGCACGACTTGATAGGCGGTGTTGTTGCTTGGTAGATTCGTTCAAGGTCCCGTGTGGGCCTGCCATAGCTCTCTTCGAGGCGGTAAACGCCCAGAATCAGCGGAGCCAATACCACGATCAGCCACGGTGATAACAGCGTAATCAAGACACCCATCGTAACAATCAACTGTGCTGATGAGGTGCACAGACGAGGCCACGTGAACGCGAGGCCAGCGTCCACGATGCTGAGGTCGATCGAGACGCGAGCGACGACTCGGTTAATGGGGGTTGAGTCATAGAACGCCACGGGCGCTCGTGATAGCCGTCGGAGGAGTTTCTGGTGGATGTCCTGACAGGCGTGGAGGCTGCCGAAATGCATGATGACAGTGGACGCCATTGTCGAGAGCACAAACAGCACGCCGAACGCAGTAAATGTTTTGATCAGAGAAACCCTCGGCAAACCGGCTTGCGCGATCGAATAGATGGAGAAGAATTCAAAGAGTGCAGCAGACAGAGACAGCATCACCACTGCCCCAAACGCCACGTATCCCTTCTCACCGAGGGCTCGCATGAACCAAAGAAGCACTGCCGTGCGCACGTTCTCGTCCGCGGCATCGTCGTCGGTCGGTGCTAATACTTCAGGTGTGTTTTCGCCAATCACGGGTGCGAATTCCGCTAGTTTAGCTCGAAGAAGCACATCTTCATCACCATCCGAGCCAATCTCCGCTTCATCGGATGACTCGACTTCGGTGACAGCCAGTTTACAGCCAGCTTTGACGGATATCTTGGTGGACTTGCTGTGGATAAGCTCTGGCAGGAGCACCCATTTCTTGTTGGCCATGAGCGACTTAAAATACCCGCTTCTGTAATCGTGCCTCGCGCCAGCACTACCACATTGGTCGCACGCTTGGCAAACGTGAGAGACTGCGTCACCATGATAACGATCTTGTCTTTCAGCGCGGTCTGCATGCACTGCTTGAATATTTTCTTGGTCACGGCACGATCCATGGTGGAGAGGATGTCGTCGAATACATAAACATCGGCGTTCTGGTAGACGCTCCTCGCTAGTGCAACCCGCGTGCGCTGGCTAGCAGTGAGACTGACGCCTCGATCACTGGTCACGATTGTTTGGTCTCCCTGTGGAAGTGAGGGCCAGTCGCACTTGAGGTGGCTCGCTTTTAGTGCCCGCAAGTATCGCTTGGCTTCGTATGGTTGCCCAAAGCCGATATTCTCGCGGATACTGGCATGGAGCATGAAGGGATCACACGTGATATATGCCACTCGGCCATGAACCGTGACTTCGCCAGCGCTACAACGCACCAATCCGACGATGCCTGCAAGGAAGCTTGACTTGCCACTCTTGGCAGCTCCTACCACGACATGCAGTTCACCTGGAGAAGCGTAGAAGTTGACGTGGTGGAGCACGGGGTCTGCTTCCGCTGGATTCTCGACGATGCCTTGGGCCTCGAGCAGCAGATCAAGCTCGGTTTTGGCGGTTGTGCTAGACGTGTCCCACTTGAAGTCGGCATTCTTGACAACGACACTTACACCATTCGAAGGGTGCGGCTCGTATGCCATCACACGGACGGGTTCGACGAGGAACGCGTTGACCTTCGAGAGGCTCACATACGAATCTCGAAGAGCCAGCCCACGCTTGGCCAACAGCCCGAACGGCTCGCGCTGGAGCGGCAATAGCAACAGCAACGTTGGGAGGATCATTGAACCATCTATAGATCCTCCCAAGGCAAATGGGTAGACAAGCAGCGTCGCTGTGGCCACGAGAACAGGAACCATCACTGCGAGCGTCGAACTAAAACCAAGCGCAAGCAACAGTGTTTTGAGGTGGCAGAGCTCATCGCTTCGCAGTTCCACGATACGCTCGATAAAGTTTGTCTCCCACGCGAGTAGCTTGAGTGGCTTGATGGCCGTGACCAGTTCCTGGCTCAGATGAAGTCGCTCGCTTTTTGCTTCCGTGATGGTCACTTCGTACTTCGGCACGAACTTCTCGATCACACCCGAGCACGCCAACCCGACAACTGTAGCGGCGAGTCCTGCCCACGCAGCATGTCCCACTAGACTGAAGAGCAGCAACCCACCGGGCATGATCTGTACGGCAGCACCAACCAGGCTGAACAACGTTTGCACACCGTGTTGGAGTCGCGATGAGTCCGTGGTCGCATACCCGATGATCTCGTCACTCGTGATGCGCTGAAGTACAGACGGCGACACCACGAGCGCATGCTTCAACACGGCGGTCGAGACGGACGAGTGTACAACCAGTGCGAGCTCAGCAGCGAAATAGTCGAAGTGGTGACGGAGCAGTGCTACCAAGACGCCGCTCACAGCCACAGCTAGCGCATAGCACAACCCACGCATTACCGACGCTGAGGGGTCCTCCGAATATTCGATAATCGCTTGAGAAGCAGCGGCGGTAGCACGATCGCGAGCGAGTCGTAGACCAACTTGGCGGCAAAGAGTAGAACGAAACGCGACCCGAACGCACGCATCAGCGCCAGTAGGAGACTGGCACGCTTGCCCTTGCGGGTGCGCTCGTCCGCCCACACGCATGAGAGCTGCGGCGCAATCTTGACGGAGCTGTGGGCGTCGCGAAGCGAAAACAGGTCGGTGGTTTGGAGATGACGCGTGTTGCCGAGCGCCATGAGCGGCGAGAACCACTCGAACAGCAACGAATGGCGCCACGTTTGATCGCCCGCGGACTCCTCTACAGCATGAACAGCCTTGACGTCGTATCGGGAGGCGTGCGGCGCGTACAGAAGCGCGGATTCGGCGGACTCTTCCTTGGTTTCCCTTGGTTTCTTTCCCTCCGACAGTAGCGGCAACATGCTCGCTGAAAGGTCGGAACAAAAAGTGAAGAGCAACAAAGCGAGAACAAAAAAAAAGAAGAACAAACAGCGACTGTAGGATCATTTTCTGCGTGGCAGCGTGAGAACATTTTTGAGTGGGTGTCCGTTCAAGATCGTTTCGTGGCAAGTTCAACGTGATATGGAAGTGAACCCTGTCTAAATCAATGCTAACTCTTGTTCCGTGATACCCCCTTTATATCATATATTACCTCTGATATAGCATTTCAGAAGCAAGCTTTTTCCCCGCGTCCCAAAATTCATCATGAGCGAGACGCGGAGTACGCGGGCGCGCGGCAAGGCCAAGGCCCGCGCGACGGCGTCGAGTGCCGAGCCGTCAGGTCAGCAAGCTCTTACAGAAGCCGCAGTGCCCGTCGTGGCAGCGCAGGCCAAGGTGAAGTCTGGTGGCAAGAAGCAGACCAAAAAGGCCGCCACGCCGGCGGTGGCCGCGCCAGTTATGGCTCTGCCGCCTGCGCCGGCGTCGCCGTCGCCACAGAAAAAGAAGAGACGCAAGCGTATCCACAAGCGCAAAAACAGCGGCGTGGACCTGGACGAGGGCGATGGTGAGGACGTGCCGTCGGAAGAGATGGAGCAAAAGGCTGCGCCGTCGCCCAAGACGAAGCAGGACACTGGTGGTGCGACTCCGTCGGCCAAGAGGAAGAAGAAGCAAGCGGACAAAGAACCCGAGTCTGCAATGCCTTCAGCCCCCAAGGAAGCTCCAGGTCCAGGGGCCACTCGCACCCGCAAGCGGAAGAATCGAAGCGGAAGTATTGGAGGCCACGAGGCAGAGACCGAGGCTGCGGCCCAGACGGACGCCCGCCAAGTGAGTATGGCCCCCACGAAGCAGACTAAGCAGGCCGCCGCAGAACAAGCGGCCCCAAGAGGTCGTACGACGAGAGCAACCCGTGCCGCTGCCGCGGCTGCTGCGGCTGAACCTGGGGACGCCAAGCCAGTCTCCACATCCCCTTCGCAAGAGGCAGTACCTGCGACGGCGTCCAAGTCTAAGAAGAAGCGTAAAACCAAAGCGACACGCTCCGTGTCGACGGATGCACCATCTGAACCGACGCCCGAGCCGGAAAGCAGAACGCCACACTCGCACGCTGTGCCCGTCCGCAAGTCTGCCCGCCTGGCGCACGAAGAGATCACGGAAGAACAGCCCCAGGAGTCGGTCGCCGAGAAGCCCGTTCGAAAGATCATCTCCCTCGCAAAAATGAAAGGAAGAACGCCGCTACGAGACACCGCTCCTCTTAAAAGCACGCAACCGGTACGCATACGCGATGATATGACTTCGAACGGCAAATGGTTAAGGTGTAGCTGCCGGATGACTTATATTTGTGGGTGGTGCATGGTGGGAATAGGAAAACCATAGAGAGGTTGTCGAAGAGAAGCCACCAACGACTTCATTAGTGAATGCGCCGCAAGATGAGGGTGAGGAGGACGTGCTTGGGGAGGAAAGAACACTGGCCGTGACGGATGTGGCGGTGGAACTGGAGGCACCGACAGACACGTTGCAGGACGGTGAACAAGCCACCATCGCCGCCGTGGAACTAACTATGACGGAAGTGAAGAACGAAGAGAAACTACTGCGAGTCGAGGAGATGCAAGGCGATCATGGACGTGTTGGGGTGGAGATGGCAGTTCGAGAAGAACAAGATGACGCTTTGCCGTTAGCGTCATTTGTCGGTGATCTGTCATACCACAGTCGTCCGCGAAGTTCGGTCGAATCGGTGCTGGGTGTTGGCAGTTATCAGGCCGATGTCTTGGATTCGGTGAGGAAAGGTTCTATTTGTGAGAGTGGTAGGATCGTTTCCACTCACATTATTGTGTGTGTTGGCCATAGGAAAATGATGAGCAGGAGCTTAGATCTCCTATGGCAAGCGAGCGCGAAGGGACAGAACCGCAGATGGGAGACGTGGTTGCTGTCCAACCTGTTCATATCGACCCTGAGAACGAAATTGAGGTGGGAGACGGTCCGGATGCAGAGCCTGCTTCCCAAGGATCTATCGACGGAAGTGAGGCGTTTACACTCGAACAAGACGACCAAGGCGACGAAGAAGAGTACGAAAGCCTTGGGGTCAGCAGCCAGTCGGCAATTAGAGAGCGTGAGACTGCAGTGGATCTCGAGGACGAAGGCGATCTGGATGGAGTCGACCAAGAGACCAAGGACGAACAAGATGAAGAAAATCTCGGTCCATTTTCGGATGACGTACCTGTGGATGGCGGGCGAAACGATACCAGTGTCTCACGTGAGAGAGAGGGTGAGTTAGGTGACGAAGGCGGTTTGGGTGAACTCCAAGACGATGACGGAGCGTCCATTCCGTCAACACTTCCCTTGTCGTCGCTCAATGAGCCTGACCATGCGAATGCTCAAGAAGATGAAGGCAGCAGTGACGAAGAAGTGGAGCAGTCTGCTGAGGAATCACCCGTTGATGGCGGGCTGAACGACTCTTTCGTGGACGGAGAAGAACAAGAAGGTGATTGGACGGAGAGCGACAACGAAGAAGAATTTGCCAGCGAGGCGGACACTGCAATTATCGACGAGCTGCCTGGTCTTCGAGCTACTAGCTCCAACCATGCCCCCGCAGTTGATGAAGTGATCATTTTGAGCGATACAGACAGTGACGAAGATGGCGACTCCACCAGTCCGGCAGGTGCTTTGACTCATGACGACGATGGCAAAGATGCGATGGAATCGCATGATGGAGAAGGCGATGAAGCCGTGGACCACTCAGCACTCAGCTACCAAGCGGATGGTGATTTTTTATTGACAACGGCGGTCGGCGAAAGTGATCGCTCTACTGCTACGAGCGCCACAACAAACCTCTACGACGGAGGGGAGACAGTTCAAGCAAGTCATGAAGACGGGAGTGTCGAACGTAGCTACACTGAGAATCAAATGAACCAGGGCGAGGAAGAAGAGCGCGACGAACGCTCTGACGTGGAATTGGCACAAACGACGTTCACTGACGGAGCAGCCGGCGATGACGTGCAAGGTATGGGGGAGGGGAACGAGAAACAAGAGCTTGCGGACGATGATCTGAGTTCGTCTGATCGATACGAGTCCGACAGGACGATTGAACTTTACGGCGACGAAGATGACGAGTCTCACCATGATGCCGCGTCGACGCAAGGCGATGGAATCACTGAAGGATCCCATGCTGAGCCCACAGACGAGGGGGTCGAAGAGGGTATCCAGCACGAGGTTGTACAAGTCGAACACACTTCAATCGCTCCATCTGAACCTACGCAGTCAGCACCACCAGGTTCATCAGCTTTGACTGAAGAAGCCGCGGAAGCACACGCGACACAGTCTATGGTGGAGACGGAAAAGGCCCCGACGGGAAGCACCGCCGACGTCATCGCGTACAGAACAACACCCAGCAAGCACCTGATCGATACGGTTCTATCGGCGTCTCGCGAGCAGGCATTGGCACGCATCACCGAGGCAGCTACGACCACTCCATCCCAGATGTCCAAGCGATCGACGACGGAGCATTCCTGGGGGCTATCGTTTGGCGTGAGTGCGTCGCCCGACGCTCTCACGACGGCAGCTGACGACGGTGGCCCAGCTATTGGGAGTCCACTCAGCTCGTGGTTTTTTTCTCGCGGCCCCGCAAACTTTAAGAAGCGCGTGCTAATCCCGTCGCCCAGCTCTCCTCGCCAGCGACTCGGATCGCCCAGCTCTCCTCGCCAGCGACTCGGATCGCCACGCCCGCTGAAAATGATGCGAGTCGAGGCAGCAACCGGTGGGCATGCGAGTTCCAGAGACTTGTTCGACCAGTCGGGAAACACCACGGACCGCTTCATCCAAAGCCTTGTGGATAAATCAGCTTGGCGATCGTGGTACAGCAAGACCAAACCAGAAGAGCTCCTGGACGCACCGCTGTCCGTAGCAATGGTCAAGCGGCTCGGCGGCGATGCCGCGCTCGCATTGCTCACGCATCCATCCGTCAAGCCTTCGTCGCCTTTTTCGGAGCAGGTCCAAGGTGCGGTCGCTGTTTCCAAGAAAAGGCGACGTGCGCTCGCGCAGCTGGAAGCGTCGATCCAGGAAGAGAAGAAGCGTACCAAGGCGTTTGACGAGGAGCTGTTGCAGATCCTCCAGGGCAAGACACTGTCGGGACGAGACCTCGCTGAGGAGTTTGCTCCGCTGCTACCGCCAACCTCCAACCGGTGATAAAAGGGCGGGTGGAACACTGAAAAAAGCCATGCTAATACTCTGCCCAGATTGCTGAGGAAATTATGGACCGACCTATCGAGCCAAAACCAAATACAGTGCGAGAACCAGAGTTTTGCTTTCTTTTGCCGTGCTGTGGGAATTGCCATAATTTTGCAAGTCAGGCATGGAGTGGCTCCTCCCCCAGGCCATCACACTGTGTTTGTGCCGTTTCAGGCGACTGCACAAAGAGAACACGCCTCACCCTCTATCCACTAAGTTGGAAGCTCCCTCTACGTAATCCGAGTGAGTCCAGACAGGCCGCACAAGGATGGGTTCCTTTCAGCTGCGAGATGAATCTCTATTGAGAGAAAACAAGCGGAAATGTGCGGGTGTGGATGTGTGGGCTTCTGCTGATCACATTCTCTTCCCGGGGGCCCCATCGAAACGCCCCTTGGCGTCGGTCTGGGCGTATGCCTCCTCTGCGACTTTCACACTCAGCCAGACGACATGCAGGCTGCATTGCAGCATGGTTGCCTCGGTCTCTCAGAGCGACGATGCTGATACTGAGCAAACTCTCCACTTCAACTACGTACAGACACTGAGATCCAAAATGCAAGGTCTGGATCAGCTGAAGAAGAACACATTCCAGCCCATCAGCTCGAGGGGCAGAATTTGTCCCTCAGTACCGCTGGCTGATCTGGTGAGTGCAAGTTTCGCTGCCCACCATTAGGTACAGTACTCCCAGGCTGAAGCATGGAGAAGAGATGGAACGAGAACAAACCAATCGACACGAAAAAGCTTGAGAAGAAGAAGCTCTGACAAGGAGGAAGTAACGGGGGGCCTTTTTTCTGCATGAAGCGGCGGGGCCATCTGGGCAGGCGATCTTGAGGGGATGTGTTCACCCGTCAGCGTCGGTTTGGAGTGGGCCAACCAGAGGCTGAGACGACTGGCTCCTCTAATCTCATTGGTCGACGCACGTGTCCACAATGCAGACGTCACGGGGCCAGCTCAGTCCCTCTCGTCGCAGATTTTCAAGCTCAGGCGACCTGGGCAGGGGGAGATGAGATGGAAGAGAACAGAATCCTGTGACGATGAGATTGTTTCACACGGCGACCACCTCTGTTGTTCGGTCTAGAGCAGCCGCCGCCAGGTAAGTCCGGAACATATCCCACAAAAAAGAAGGCCCACAAGAACAGAAGAGCGGCCTCGTTGGACGAAGCTTCAGAACCCCATAGGCTGAAAGAGAAGCTCCGTATTTTGGTTCCAGACACACAGTGCTGAAGGATAAACCGATTCTAGTTTACCTTCACTTTCCGTTTTGGTGGCCAAACGTCGAACGACCGGCTGCTGTACAAATCGATTTCGACTCTGTGACGAGATCATCTCGGATTTCACGGGACAAGAACGCTTCACGGGAACAAGAACATTCTGCCAAGATCACCATGAACATGCTGGAGCTGCTGAACCCGGCAGACGACCATGTGTCGGAAATGGTCCACACCGCTCCTAGTGTTCTGGTGGTCGAGACCCAAGTGGATACCACGTCAGCGGCGCGCAGTCTCATGATGCTCGGCACCAAGGAAGAGGAAGTTGCTGCCCACCGTACCACCAAAACCTCTCCGGCCCCTGCTGGCTGCTACCCTCTGCACGTGCGTAGCCCCATGCTCCATCCTGCCCACGTGGCAAGCTTCCACATGTCGCCGATCGCCAGCAAGACGGCGGCCACCGCCACGTTGTGGCTAGCACCCGCACCACAGAGCCTTTGTGAGCAGCCGAACCAGGAACAGGCAGTGGCCATGCATGCTCCCCCGGCGCCTCTCCGTCGTCGACTATCGAGCATCAGCAGCATGCTCAATGAGCTCGAGCTGCCCTCGTCGGGTGACCGAAGCCCAGTGTCCTTGAGCCCACCAGCAAGCGCGACCGCCTGCCCAGATTTCTGCTCCGTGACTGGGTGTCTTCGTCGACCCTCCCCGCAGAACCATGGCAAGTGCGCCGTCCACAAAGGCATGAAGCTCTGCCAAATCGATGGCTGTTTCCGGCCCGTGCAATCTCGCGGGTGCTGCAAGTCTCATGGCGGCGGTGCGCGCTGCAAGCACCCGGACTGTACGAAGGGCGCGATCTCCAAGGGCCGCTGCCGCACCCACGGCGGCGGCACGCGCTGCGCCGTGCCCGACTGTTCGAAATGGGCGCAACGCTTTGGCTGCTGCGTGCGGCACTCGAAATCGATCACGCCCAAGCCGCAGCTCCTGTGATCAAGCGGTACGAGAGTCATACATGCTGGCTATGGAACTGCGTGTGTCGTGAGGTGTAAATATAATGGACGTGCATTCAAGAAGCTTTCGATTTTGTTGTGCCTGGCGCACCACTAACAGTGAGATCTTAATCGAACCGACACTTGGCTGTACTTTCCAGATATACTTCCTTGCCCATGTTGCCCATCGATGGGAAACCTCTCGACTTCGAGTCAGCATTCTCCGAAAAACTCGGCTCATGGAGCCATGTGCCCCGCATTCTCCTTCAGCCACCATGTTGTAGACCTCGCTTCAAGAACATTGGCCGTTCTGCCTATGGATATGATTTATACAGGTCAAAATTTGATGGGTCACTAAAACAAGGTTTCGCGAGCCAGATGAATCTTGGGAAACCATGCACAACCTCAAAACCTCACGCCAAGCAATTTCTTCTTCAAATGGGTTTGGTGATAAAACCCCATTCCACCCTCAAGGTTCTGAGGCTGGCCATCTGCGGACAATGTTGCGTGAAGGTACTCCAATAGCGCGTTCTCATTGGCCAATGGGCACGCTGCATAGAGTCCGCATGGACAAATGGGGTGGGATGGGTGATTGGGTTTTTGGTCGGTTGCTGGAGAAGCGCTCTCTTCCCAGCCCGAGTCTATCGGGCCGGCCTTGGACGAGCAGCGGTGCCGCCCGAGCCTTGAGCGGAGCGAGCCGATTGGGACGACATTCCGTTGGAACCTCGCCTTGGCGCCATTTCGACGCGGACACCACCACCACCACTGTGATCAGCTCTCTCCATCGGCGCAGCGCATCCACGCAAATACTCGACTTCTCTCGCGGCGGGCGACACAGAGTGCGAGACATTGAAGCAGGGTGCTCTCTCTCTCTCTCCCTCCAGTTTTGTTCTTCCTCGCTCGGCATTGCATCCACAAGTGTTCTTGCTCTACTGCGGAGAACCGTTCTACGAGTACGCGCTGAGTACGAGAGGGGTGACCTCGTTGCATGCATCCTTGACCACCGCACGATCTTGGCTCGATCAGGATGGGCGACGTGGACGTGTACAAGCAAGAAGAAGGGGACCGCCCCGTGGAGAAGTCGCCGCGCGGGCGCTACATTCGCTTCGACATTCGCCTCGGCTCGGGCGCGTACAAGACGGTCTACAAGGCCTACGACACGGACCAGGGCATTGACGTGGCGTGGAACGCCATCGACATTGGCGTGCTGCCGGCGTCCGAGAAGACGCGCATTATCCAGGAAGTCCAGTTGCTGCAAAAGCTCGAGCACAAGAATATTATCAACTTCTACGGCTCGTGGTTTTCCAAGGAGAAGAACCAGGTCGTGTTCATCACGGAGATTATGACGTCGGGCAATCTCAAGTCGTACATCAAGCGCGTGCAGTTTGTGAAGTGGAAGATCATCAAGCGCTGGTGCATTCAGATCTTGGAGGGGCTCCACTATCTGCACAGCCAGAACCCGGCCGTGATCCATCGCGATCTCAAGTGCGACAACATTTTCATCAATGGCAATACGGGCGATTTGCGAATAGGCGACTTGGGCTTGTCGACGCAGCTCGCCGTGCACAAGCGATCGAAGGCGCAAAGCGTGCTGGGCACGCCCGAGTTCATGGCGCCAGAGTTGTACGACGAGAGCTACGACGAAAAGGTCGACATTTACGCCTTTGGCATGTGCGTGCTCGAGATGGTGACCAAGGAAGTGCCCTACTCGGAGTGTATCAACCCGGCGCAAATCTACAAGAAGGTCACGGCCGGCATTCGCCCGCGTGGGCTCCAGCGGATCATTAGCCAGTCGGCGCGCGACTTTATCGAGCTGTGCTTGTCGAGAGGCAACGGCAAGATTGATGTCTCGGCCGAGTATCTGCTGGACCACCCGTTCTTGAAGGCGCAGGACGATGACAACGAGATGGTGAAAGTGCTGGACGAAGACGAGCTCGAGCACGATGCGGCGACGTCGCCTCCGCCACCTCCAAAGTCTCCCGAGATGAACCCCAAGCAGTTTGCCGCTGAGCTCAACATGGAGAGCGGCTCCAAGAGCAAGGATACCACCGTCGTGAGCGAACGGCGGCAACAGAACCCGTCGCTATCGTTGGAGCCCGAGGAACTCGCGTCAGGGTCTGCGAACTCGTCGACGACCTCTCCGGGGATTGCGGGGCAGCGAAGCGAAGCAACGGCCGAGGAGAAGTCGGCGGGCAAGCACCGCGTTCTTTTGCCACCCTCGCTTGCTACGGTGGGAGAGAAGGACGGGAATGGAGTGGTGCAACAGCCGTCGATGGTGACGCCTACAACTGCCGCAGCTGCAGCCGCGCCAGATTCGTCCGAGCCGATCGTGGATGAGCCGCTCTCCGACAAAAAGAGTGAGAACCACCACGTTGACAATTTCCTGTCGGGATTGCCCCCAAATGAAGTCAACATCCGCAACGATCGTATCGCTGTCATGGGAGGGCGAGGCCATCGCATTGAGATTGATGATGGGCAAGTCTACCCCGATGATGCACCACCAACGGCCGGCGTGGCTACTTCAACTGAACCCGCAGCAGAAGACACTGCTGTGACGACGGCCCAGCCTGAGCGGGCACCTGCACCGGTAGCAACTAGCGCTCCGACTACGACGCTGAGCCAAAACTCGGACCGATCAACAGAGACAGTTGGATCAAACGTCTCGGAAACCACAACCGACCATCGGCCACGTGCCAACACGATTGATCAATCACGTGTCGTAAATCGACCGCCATCGGCGTCCAAAAAGCCACGGAAACGATACGACATCAAGGCGACCAAGGACCCGGACAATGAGCACAGCATTTTGCTGAACCTGCGCATGTCGCTCGATGGCAAGTCCAAGGAGATCAAGTTTCCTTTCAATTTGTTCACCGACAACTCCCACGAAGTCGCTTGTGAGCTCGCGGTGGACGTGGGAATCCTCGAACCCGACCTGGAAGACATTGCCGACTCGATTTCGTTCCTGGTCACGGAAGGCAAGATCAACAACATGTCGGACGTCGATCTCGACGTGTGGGATGAAGCCCCGGAGCCCCACTCGTTCCCCTCGAAACCGCTGCCGCATGTATCCAAGCTCACTTTTGAGTCGGCGACCGCCTCCAACGCGATGATGGCATCGGTACTCGACGTTGTGCCCTCCTCGGCCCTCCCCTTGCAGAACGCGGGCGTGGTGGCCGGCTCCCACGAAGCCAACATACTCGCGAGTGAAACTAGCTTTACCATCGGCAGTCCGACGCCGTATGAAAGGAACTTCTCGCCACCTCTGGGCGTGCCCCACATGACCCATGCTGCCAGCGAGAGTAGTGCTTTGTATCACCACCCGGACGGTTCAACACTATTGGAGCACTCGATCTCAATGGGCTCGTCGGTCGATGCCCATTACATGCAGACTGTTCGGCAACACGAAGACCGCATGAAGCTGGCGCGGTCAAGTTATGACGAACGCGAATCCAGTTTGGAGGAGGCAATGCGCACTCAAGAAGAGAAGCACCAACGCGAAATTGAGCGGATCCGAATGAAGATGCAAGAGTTCAACGAGAAAACAGCACGCGCGACGATGGCGCGCCAAGAACGAATGCGGTTGGGCACGGACGAGTTCAGAGATGATGGTGACGCAGAACTCGACAGTGGTGGGCGGCCGTCCAGTGCACCGGCTTCCGTGGCGACACCGGATGACCGAGGAGAGTCTGCAGTTGCGCCTGCGGAATCGACCCACGCGATGGTCGGTGATGCCGTCTCCAGTGCGTCGAACTCGGTACGGTCCCCACGCATTATCGGAGGTTTCCCTGATGCACTTGGCCAGGCTGTCGCTGAGCTGAGCCTGTCGCCGCCAACGACGAATGCGCCGCAAGCTTTCGGCGGCGAAGAATCGACCGCTGGTTCCTAGCGCGGTTCTCCATATCAGTACTACATTTGCTGGCTGGGTTGGATCTTCCACAACTTACCAGAACTATTCGTGACAAGTTGACGCGTTTTGGGAGACGTGATGCAAACGACAGTATGTGTGTTTTCGGCGGGCAGGGCCGAGTGGCGAAGGTCGTGACGGTCTGAAGGCTATGGAAGCATGAAGATGAATCGAGGAGTGCTGGAGATGCCTCAAGCAGTCCGCTGGACTCGTCTCCCACCACCGAGATACTTAGTATAGAGAAAGATGCTTATAAAGATAATCGGGTTAGTTGCAATACGGTACACGGTACTCAGTGGACGACAAGAAATCCCATGTCTTCGGAAAATGGGCGCCTTTCAATAATATGTCCAAAGGGAGAATGTGGGTTGGCTAAAATGCATTCCCGTTTATGCCTGTCGAAGCATCGTCAATATCTTATCAGTTCTTTTAACAGATGATATGGAGAATCAAATCGTCTTCAGCAGGCTGACGATTTTGATTTAAATAATAGTAAACTGTTAAAATCAATTCATTATGACGATGTTTAGAGGCGCTACAACCTGTGTTCCTAATTCTCGAGAATCTCGGCCTTGTTGTTACAGAAATGTTTTGTTTGTTTGGTGTATTACCGTAAAAGTCGGAGAAATGAAGCACCCGTGCATTTGTTGTATCAGCATTTTAGAAGGGAATAATTGGTTATAAATTCTCCCCCCTATTTTCATTGGCTAACAATATTACTCTTCAGAGAAAAATGTTCTTGATTGGTCAAACATGTATCGTTTTTGAGGGGTGCCACATTTTTCCGTGTGCTTGATTTTTCCGACTTCTGCGGTAATATTAGTTACTCTTATGAACCTGATAACCCTTCGGCGAAGCCTCCTTCCAGAAAATGCCCTATGCCCTAGCCTTCGACATGCCTTCGGGACACTACTGGGACTGCAAACCTTGGACCTGCGTAACGTGCGTTGGCTGGACACGGCGATTGGATGGATCGCGCCTTTGGCACCGCAGAATGACGCTTGGGGTGGGCTTGTCTTGGGCGTCGGGCTTCGCCCAACCGGAGTTGAGCAGGGGGTTAGGGTAACCCGCAGCCCCCACTTCGTGACTACCCGGTAGTCACGTGGGATGGACACGAACCCCAATCGTCTTCCAGGCACCGCATCCCGTTCACACCAGGCCCTGGTCGAGGGATCCATCCCACGACAACTCCGTTATCAGCCGAGAGCTCTACCAGTTGAGCTGGGGAGATCCCCCTAAAATGGTGAAGTGTTTACCCGGTATTTACCCAGTTTCTAACAGCGGTGCGTAAAAACTTTTCTAACCGGGTATTTACCCACGGGTTCTTTGGGTGGTAACCTTCCGGAGATCAATAACGACGTTTCTACCCATCATTTCTACCCAATCTACCCAATCTAAACCCTTGACTGGGTTTTCACCCGTTTTGTACTTACTCACCCGACAACTCTATTCTTGACCAACCAGATGACTTGCTCGGTTTCCTGAATGATTGAGAACGACACACGGCCACACCGCCATAGTCGACTCGTGTTTGCACCACCATGATGAGACTGTCCCAAGAAATACTAGTAGGCACAAAACCGTTGTTGGATTTATTGGAGCTCCAAAGAATCTTTGGGGCTCCAACACTGTAAAGTAACACTTCTTTGCCAAAGTCCGTCATTCTCGTTGAAACATATCCGGACTTTTCATTGGACAAGGATCAATTATTTACAAAAAAACTCTCGTTGGCAAAGTCTGTCTACAATGTAGACAGACTTCGCCAACAATCTTGATGTAGACTCTACATCAAGACTCTTGATGGCGGCATCAGACCCGTTGTTTGTAAACACAGGGTGGTCATTGTTATCAGCATTGGTGGGCGCCGATTCAAAGCACCTCCATTGCTGTACAGTGTACTGATGGAGGCACTTCCACGGGCCGTTGCGCACGCCTATCCGGCCAGTGGCAACACTTTGCACTCTTCAAAATTTTACTTGAAGCTTTTATGGTTTGTGAATCAAACGGACTAAGACACGTTCAGTGCAGTCACGGTTTGCTTCGTGGGCCAGGTGTCGCGGCCAGAATCTGACAGTCGGACTGACAGTCACGTTCTTGGTCTTGCTGAATCAGCTGATCTGATGGGCTCGTCAACACAAGATCTGCATCTCAAGTCTCTGAAACTGTGTCGACGGAACTCACGTCGCAGACGGATATGAGTTCCGGCTGGTATATTGTACTCCGGCTCTGCAAATCCAATCTTGATATGTACAGTATGAGTAGGCTTATCGGATAGCTCTCGATCTTCTCTACAGCATGCATGTTTGATCGGTACCGTCAATCTCGCACGGCTCGACCATTTCGAGGCGGTCACTACAGCGAAAGACCTTATTGTGAAGTTTCTATTTTATTTCATTTTTATTTGAGATAAATAAATTTAGGAAAATATACTCTATAGGGATTCAGCTTTCCAACCTCGGATGGATCTGAAAAAACTACTGTACTCTCTAGAAGATGAGAACCATCGGTCTGCGCGAACAGTCGCAGAATACAACACACCGCGCCATGGACTCATGTCGTTGAACATATCCTAATGTATTGCATATTTAACTCTAACGTGTAAATTAGGGCATTCTATACAATCACTTAGGATGCCAGGATGCTGTTTGCGCAATGCTCGCTCGCTCCCAGTCTGTCAATTTGGATACCAACATGGATACCGAGTGTGGACATGGAGATCGAGCGCCTGTTCTCTTGCGCGCCCAATCTGATTCGAAAAAGAACCTGTATATCATTTGCCACAGGTCACGTAGTAGCAGATTGGTATGCGAAACGCTGCTCCAGATGCCTCCCACATATACGTTATAAGAGGTTTAGATAGAGTCGAGGCGACTGACAGAGTTGGATCCCTGTCACAGCTGGTGACCGTTCCAAGCCAAAAGATCCCTACCGTTCTGATAACCGTCCAGAACTTGTCGCCGCTATAATACTCAGCCCAGACTTCAAGTGTCTATGGGTGATTGATTGACACGTCGAGCAATTATGGAACAAGGGAGGGTGAGAGCAGCCCCGAGCCCGCTGAGGGAGTCCCCCTTGGAGGGAGCCTCAAAAAGCTTTGTCATTCGGCGACGAAAGCTTTGTCATTCTGCATCTTGCTTCCCAGCCACCAAGTCTCTTAGCAGCCTCACCCCCTCCCTCTTCTCTCCACTATCACCATGGTTCTCGGTGCCTTCAAGAAGCTCGTCGTCCTTGCGGCTGTCGCTGTCGCCTCGGCCTCGGCCGCCACGCCCAACGCTCCGTACTACAACGAGAAGGGCACTCTCGTCCTTGGTGCTGATGAACTGCTTAACATCACGGCCAACGCCGCTGCCAACAACGAGCACATCATTTCGTACCCGGGTGCGAGCTACATCTCGGTCAAGTTTGAGAATGTCAACCTCCCGGAGGGTGACGTGCTGATCGTGCGCAGCCCGGACAGCTCGGATGGCTACGTGTACACGGGCAAGGGTCGTGGCGACTTGGGCACGTTCGCGTCGTCCCCTGTGCGTGGCACGACTGCGATCGTCGAGTACTTCGCTCTGAACTCGGCTGCGCAGAAGTCCACGGTGAGCTACAAGATTGGTGGCTATGTGCGCGGTTTCAGCTCGGAGCTCGAGTCGATCTGCGGTGCCGCCGACCAGACCCGTCCTGCTAAGTGCTACCA
>JAADXL010000471.1:0-25835 GCA_023337755.1 Pythium aristosporum | reverse complement strand
CCGGATAAGTGACCGGACCCGGGTGATTCTTTTCAACTTGGGGACTGCCCATCTATCACATCAATCTTGGGGGCGCCAAAGTCCGGAAAACCGGAGGGCGCTTCGTCACAGTAATGTCGGCGGGTATCGCATCGTGACTCGCCATAATGGAATTAGAACTGGGCAATCGTACAAAGCGGAGCCGGCAAATGGCGTACCAATCCGGCAAATACTTGGCGTCAAGTGTGTAAATCGGGGATGGCTGGAGAGAGAGGTACGTTGAGCGATTCCTTTGGCGCCAACAAAGCGTGTGCGGCAGGTATTGGGTATTGGGAGCCGCTGCTTCGCGCGCGCGACATCTTGGTTGGCGCCAACGGTTTTCGCGCGCGTGAAGCTGTAGGTATGTCGTGGATCTAGAATTGCGCCAGCTCCTGTGGAATGTTGTTGTGCCTGGTCACCAGATGGCGACCCCACTCAATGTAGCATCCGGTTTGTACCGATACACGTCGGTTTGGTACATAAAAGAACGTCCACTCAATAACCATCGTGTACCCCTCAATAACCATCTCATTTCACAACCAAGGGGGAGTTCCGCACTTTAAGAACGCTTGCCCTAAAAGGCAAGGGGACTTGGGGCTGGGGAATTCCGACGGAATATCTTCACAAAACCCAAACCCTCGACTGAGCATAAAAGACCAAACACAACGGTCAACTTTGCTCGTCAAGAGGTTATGGTGGGCACGGCCAGTGTCCGTGAGAAATCTCCCAGTACGGTCTTTACTAAACCGTACGTTCCGAGCCCTGAGGTTTCGGAAAGCGAGAGTGACAGTGATAGTGACGATGAGAGTGACGAGGATGTCCGCTCTCAACAAAGTGACTTCGCTGAATATCACCGTGACACGGAGGTCACGAGGGAGATACCGCCTGCTGTGGTTAGGGTGGTCAACAGAAAACCCTGCGACCCACGCATAAGACGACCGGCTCCCCATCGTGGCAGATGTGGTTGACCTTAGTGGTGGCACTGTTATGGAAGAAGCAACGCCTCTGAACTCACCTTAAAAGTCCGGATCTGGGGATAGGGGAGAGGAGGTGGATGGCGATACCACTATGGAAGAACCTCCGCCTCCACCGCGAGAACCCGCCGAGGGACAGGCGGATGACGCAATCATGGATGAGTCCCCACCCCACCCCCACCCCCACCAAGTGCGCCCTCGGACGGTCAGGTGGATGACTCGACCATGAAAAATTCCAGCTCCACCAAAGGAGGTGGAGGCTGCTGTGGCTAGGGCAGTTGAGTCGAAAGACGCTCAGCCTTTGGTTAAAAACCAGCAAGTGGTGGGTGATTCAACCACTGCCACGCCAGATACGGCCGATACGGTCGTGGCGGAAGTGGCTGAAAAGCTGAGCGATCTTTGCAAGCAAGTCGAAGAAAAGGTACGAGACTCCTACCTTTCCTGCTGAAACCAATTCGAACTATGACTAAACATGACTGGGTGTTGGATTCAGGCTGTGGATACTGACTAACAGTGGATGAATCCGTCTTTCTTTCTAAGAAAGCCGGCAGTAGTTACATGTTTACATTCGGATAAGGTAGTCAACTGCCTAATACACATGTGGGTTAAATCAAATTACACTTTCTGGGTCCGGAAGGAATCCGACCCGTACAAACTGATAATATAGCCTTTGTACCAGGTGCAACGTCAAACTTGCAGAGTGAATACTGGCTCAAGAAGGCAGGGTATCAATTTGTAGAGAGTCCAAGTGGTCAACACAAATTTGGCATGTGGAACGGAATATTAGTGTTTGTGGGTCACGCCGTGAGTGGGGTGTACTATATAAGAGGACGAACACTGAGAGAAAGGCAGTTACAGTGCAATGCAGTGAAGACATCAGTAGTCAGACCACTGGTTCTCAGAGCCAGAACTGATATTGAGGCGATCTTGAAGGAGTGGCACATTAAATCAGGCCATCTGAACAAAAAGAAACTCATCGCCATGTTTAGCCAGCAACTTGTAGGAGGGATGCCCTACATAAATGCAGCTACACTAAAACGCGTTCCGTTCTTCTGCCAGATCTGTGCCGAAATGAAGGTGAACCGAATGTCCTACCGAAATGTGCATGGATCGCGGGACGAGTCCCCGCTAAGCACAGTTCACATGGACACCAATTGGCCGATGAAAACCATGGGGATCTATGGAACTGTAGGCACCGTCCGCTACCTCCTAAGCATTGCGGACGATCATACCTCTTGGCGATGGAGCTTTGTTCTCCGCAACAAGAAGGAGGTCAACGAGACGGTGAGGGCGCTACTACTCCAGCTTGAACGCGGAGGAAAGTTCCAGATCAGGCGCATCCGGTCGGATGGAGGCACTGAGTTTGTGAACAAAGCGTTCAAGAACTTCTGCAAAGAGAAAGGCGTTGTCTTTCAGACATCCAACACCTACTCGCCAGAAGAGAATGGCGGTGCTGAGAGAGACCATCAGAGCAAACTAGCGAAAGTGCGGTGTTCACTTCGAGATGCTGGCATGCATGATCGATGGTGGCCTGAGGTACTCATGTAGATGACGTACGTACAGAACCGAACGCCCATGATCGAATACGGAATAAGACACTGTATGAGATGGTATACGGGCTCTCAGCAAGCTCCACATTTGGGGTAGTATATGCTTTGCGCATGTTCCATATGCAACTCGCAAAGACAAGAAACTGTCAGCAAGGGCGGTGAAGTGTCGATTTCTGGGAGTATCCGACGACACAAAAGGATACCGCTTGTGGGATATCTACAATGACAGGCACTCTGTGTCAATAGACGTTATGTTTGACACTGAGTTCGGCGCGGGAGTAGTGAGAAGAGCCTTTCCCGGCATAGACCAACCCGATGGGAGCTCTCAAGGTGGTCCGTCCGACTTGAACTTGGTCGCCACTGAACTCACGGAGGATCCGACACCTCCAACAGTGGGAGCTGAACAACTTGTACAGCCTTCAGCGACAGTGGGAGCTCAAGCACGTGATGAGTCTTCACGGGCAGTGGGAGCTCAAGAACCAAGACCATTGGCTACCCGCAAACGAGCGCGAAGTGAGGAGAGTGAGAAAGCACCTGTTGCGACTCGAACGCGCCCCCAACTGGCTGAGCCAGAACAACGGCTCTACTGGTCAACTCGTGAGACAATAAGGCCTGCTAAATACGGTGACTACGTGAGTTTCCAAGCGCACCTGGATGCTGCAAATGCGGTCGATGCCCTAGAGAACAGGACAAAGTACCACGAACGCTCAAACAAGCCCTGAGTGGTCCAAACAGAAAAGAGTGGGAGAAAGCACTCGACTTGGAGTATGAATCGTTGATGGTCAATGAGACATGGCGGTTGGTCAGGATGCCTGCCGGGTATAAAGCACTACCGTGCCACTGGGTCCTTGCGATCAAGTACAATGCTGATGGGTGTACAAGGCACGGACAAGAGTATGGCGTTGATCTCGACGAAGTCTATGCACCAGTCGCGCGCTTTGAGTCACTCCGACTTGTTCTGGCCATTGGGACCATCCTGGACTGCCACATTCATCAGATGGATGTTGAGACGGCATTCTTGATCGGCAGTATGGATGGTGAGCATGGCTGGCTGTAGTGTGTCATAGTGTAGCATTAACCAAGTTTCAGTATCGCTGTCCACAGCGGAAGCAGAGCTCATTATACTTAGTGAAGGAGGAAAAGAGAGTGAATGGATTTGGCACCTTGGAGAGATGGGGTTCCCCCAGAAACAAGCAGTACAGGTGTGTTGTGACAGTAAAGCTGCGACCAGCACTGTCAAGAACCCAGGCAATCACAATAGTACCAAGCACGTAGAGATAAGATATCTCTTTACACGTGACTCAGTCGAAGAAGGGCGACTGAACATTCAGTATTACCGGACCACTGAGATGGCTGCGGATATTCTGACAAAACCGTTGCCGACTAGCCAATTTCAGAAACTTATAAAAAAGATCAGTGACTGCGATCTTGAAGAGCTGCAACCAAAGTGCCCTTAGTGGGAGTGTTAGACTGAGATCAGTATAGGGTTCGGTTTATTCATTAAATGGTATTGTCAGTAAAGTGCAACTCGGTTGTTTCCGAGGAAAAAGGGCGACCTCGCCAATGAAGACAGGAGGAGAGGAAGGAGAGGCAACGTCCTCTCCGACCTGGCGAGGACAACATACAAAGTGCGACGAGGATAAGAAGTGAGGGAAGTGGAGGCTCACTTTCCCTTTTGCTTCAGACTGAGCACGTCAAGAGTATAGCAACTGGTAGGAAGGTAACAAGAGAAATAAAGAGAGGAATTTATTTGGTTCATAGCTGTGTTCAATCCAACATGCAAGCATTCCCATATCTGCGAATGATCAAAGAATACCTACAGCGCAACAACATGTTTGAGGAAGACTTCGCACAAGTGAGAAACGAACCATTTGCTGAACAAGCTCTTGCCGATATGAAGGCAGTCTGTCGCGCTTTCCTCGAGCTGTTCTCGGAACGCTTCAAGGATAGAGATCTGATGTGGGTCCCTCTTCCTGACCCGAGACTGGTTGATATGAGCTACTTGTCTCCAGAAGAAAAGGACCAAGCCCACAACTGCCTCATCGACGCGTTAATGACGATCAAACAGCCCAAGAAGAAGCAAATAGAGACGGCAGCACCAGCCCCAGAGACGCTCAGGCTCTTCTCGCCGCGACGTGTCAAGAAAACAAGCGTGATCGACGAGTTCGATGCTCTTTTGTACGGGGGAAAGCCAAAACCACAAACAAAGATCACGGAGGAGGAGGAATGGAACCGTCAATTCAAGAAGTGCAAGACTGTGGTGACCTTATATCTCAACATCTCGAATGGTGGAGGGCAAACAAGACGGCGTATCCCATGTTCAGCAAGCTGGCACGGAAGTGGCTTGGGTGTAGATGTGCGATGGTGAAATTGCCGAACAAAACTTGTAGGTTGAAGGCTTCACGCAGGTTCTCGGTCGCTTCCTGTTGGATGAGTTCGATGAGCTTGGGGTGGAGGCGACAAGGGCGACTTTAATTGATTCGAGCAGGAGGGCAAAGAAGCCCTCCAACTTGTCGGCGTCAGAGCACGAGAAGGACAGCGCTTTTGATGCTGTTATCCTAGAAGCCTTGCAGTAGGAACGTTAGCCTTGATAAAAGATAAAACAATAAAAACGTACCGCTTGATCCGCCGTAAGGTCTCGCATTCGCTTCTTCACTGTCTGGCAGAGATCAATGCCATTCGCAGCAGCACTCGCCACATCACGTCTTTGGTGCGACCGATGCGGTCAATGTATGAGCACTGCCCGGAATGTATCTTGAACGTTACCATTGTGTTGCCGTCAGCTTCGTCATTCTTCTCGCGAGCAAGGAGAAACCAGTGCTCTTTATCGGGGTCGGTCGCGTCGTAGCTGTCCAGAGGTCCTGTATGGCGCTGCTGACGCGTGCAAAGAGCGCATTGTTTTGGTCGATGACCCGGTCGAGCCGTTGGGAGACTTCACGACACTGCTTGGCCATAGTGCCGAGAGTTGCTTGTTCGTGGCGGATAGTGGCCGCCTCGAGACGCTCTCATTCAGCCTTCATATCTGCTGAGTGCCGTGTGAAAGTACGCTCTAAGGTCACGGCAAGCGGGCTGTCCTGGGCCGCTTCCTCGAGCGATCGACGATCCCCCACTCGATCGCCACATTGTGCTCGAGGCACGGTCACCGACTCGATTTCGACCTCGAGTTGCTCGTTGCGAGCGAGCGTGTTGTGGAGGCACATCTCCAAGTCGTACACCATGCTGCCGTCTGTAAACTGCTTGCGCTCGCACCAACTTCGCCACTCTAACTGCTTCCCGTCATAGTTTTATCGCGTGTTGCTCGGGCGATTTTGTTGGCTCTGCGCGACTACTTGCTGCACCGCATTTTGGATCTCCAGATTATTCCGAATAGACCTCGACGTTACTTCGTTCATATTGGAAACTGACTGTGAATGCGGCCGAAGAAGACTTGCCGTCGAGACTGCTAAAAACTGCTATAATGACCTATTTCCACAACGGGATCTTGTCGTTTGCGCATTGGCTTTGACTTCAGCGTTCTCAATTATGCAACCCTAATCTCTTCACACACAGCGGTTTTGAACTCAAAGACCCACCACGTTCCCTACCGTATAACCCTAATCACTTTATACACATGGGTTTTGATGTGACTGGCCTGTAGTAAACGCAGTGTTTTTGTGTGACGATTCGTGACCGATGGTCACACTGGTCATACAGAGGACGCACAGCTCTTGCTGTTGGTGCCTTGTTTGTTGAGAAAATCGAAACCTGTCAGATTTTATGTGATCTCAAACAAAAAGACCGATCCCTAGTGGCTAGACTAATACAAGTTCCCGAAATAAAAAAACGATTGATTGGTTGAAATATTCCACCAGTGGTTGAATCATCAACCTCAAGTTGAGGTTGATGAATGCTCAAACAAGGGATGTTGATGTCCGCAATCGCAAGAGTTTCGGGTTGAGTTGCACCTCTAACGTTAGTTGTATGTGCTTACACAGTGCAGTTTGTAGCGCCTCTAAGCACCGAGTCGCTTCGTTTCACCTCTTATATAGGATAAATCCAAGAATACCATACTAGTCAGTTGACTGTGTATTTTAATTCCAAAACATATAAACTGTCAAGGTCAATACATCACGGCGGTGCTTAGAGGCGCTACAAACTGTAGTCTGTAGTTTCTTCGAGTGCTGTCGGAATTTTGACGATATCCAAATCTGCATCTTCGCTGAGAGTTCCGAACTTCAACTCATGAATCGCGACACCGGCGGGGCGTACAACGTCGTCGTGATCGGCGGCGGCCTCATGGGTAGCTCCGCTGCCTACCACGCGAGTGTTGCCGGCCAGCGCGTGCTGCTGCTCGAGCAGTTCTCCTTGCTCCACGCGAAGGGCTCCAGCCACGGCTCCAGCCGCATCTTTCGCGTTGCGTACTCGGACGCCACGTACACCAAGATGTGCATCGACTCGCTCGCAATGTGGCGCGGAATCGAAGAGAAAGCGGGCGTCAAGCTTCTGGAAATGACTGGCGAGCTCGACTTTGTGGAGCAGCCGCACAGCGCGCAGCTGGACGAGGTCGCCAAGGTCCTAGAGAGTCATGTGCAACCGCACGAGGTGCTCACAGGCGCTCAAGTGAACGCGCGCTTCCCGGGCTTCGCACTGCCAGCCGACAGCCACGCCGTGTTCAGTCAAAATGCAGGGATGCTCAACCCCACGCTCGCGATGAAGACGCTGCAGCAGTTGGCGGTAGCAAACGGCGCCGAGATCCGTGACAACTCTCCCGTGGTGTCGGTCACGTGCGATGACGAGCAGAATATCGAGTCTTCCGCGGGGCTCATCACTGTTGTCTTGGCCAACGGCAGCGTCGTTCGCGGCAAGCAGTGCATCGTGACTGCGGGCCCGTGGACAAAGAAGCTGCTCGGTGTGCAGTCTGGCGTCAAGACCGAGATCGCGATCAACCCGATTGCGACGTTCGGGACCTACTGGAAGTGCAAGCCAACCAGCGAGCAGTTGTACACGCCTGCTAGCTTCCCCGTGTTCATCGACTATGGAGAGCCGTATGTGTACGGTCTGCCGATGGAAGACCCAGCGTACGGCGTCAAGGTGAGTTTGCACGCCGGCCCGAGTGTCGACCCAGATACTCGCCAAGCGATCGTGACGCAGTCAGAAGAAGACTTTCACAAGGTGCAACGCTTCCTAACCAAGTTCATGCCACACGTGGATGCGAGTGCCGCGAGCAAGGTGGATCTGTGCATGTACTCGATGACCGAGGACGAGGATTTCATTCTCGACTTCGTGGACGCGCCGCCGACCGCCAACTCGACTTCCTCGACACCAAAGCAGCTCGTCGTCGGCGCCGGTTTCAGCGGCCACGGCGCTAAAATGACGCCAGTGATCGGCAAGATTCTCGCGGACCTCGCGATCCACGGCAAGACAACGTACCCGCTCGAGAAGTTTGCGCTTGCGCGCTTCTCATCGTAGGAGGATGGAATGCACTGAGGTGACAGGAGGTATACTGATACAAAAGCAACTCGTCCTCATCCTAGCTTGTGATTGGCTGATATCACTTGAACATCCAGTAGGTGCGCAAATGGAACTCCACAGTTCCCTTGACTCAGCCACCTCGACGCCATTTGCCCAGGGTCTCACGGCCGCCACTCTTCGCGCTCGCTCGCTGCCGCTCGCACTCTCCAATGGACAGTCCCATCCGCATCGTCAATGCCGCGACGCTCGTGTGCCTGCGTCGCTCGGCGTCGTCGTCGGTCTCGTGGGACGTGCTGCTCGGTCAAAGCGAAGTCAAGAACTGGCTGCGTTCGACGCCGACGTCGACCCGGATCATGCGGTACCCTGGCGAGTGGAAGTTTCCGGGAGGCACTGTGGACAGTACCGACGCATCGCTCGAAGCGACTGCATTACGAGAGCTAGAAGAGGAGTTCCTGGGGATGGTACCATCAAACGCACGTGTCTACTTTCTCAGCTCCAAGATCACGCGACCCATCCAGCGGCAACGCCACCGCATGGTCAACTTCGTGGCGTTTCAAGACGAAAACGACTCGTGGATGAATGCCGATGCGCTCACGCGAGTGAACGAAGCGCTCGCGATGAAGCGGGAAGAGTTCGCTGGCCACATCGAATCAGGGCGGTACTGGCAAATGTCCGACAAGCAGAAGATGGAGGCATCTCCAGAGATCCACCGCGTGCAGTGGTTTCCCATTGACGACGCGATCAGGATGATGGGCGCGTCGCTCTTTGATCCACTCGCACCGATCGACGATTGGCAGCGAGAACAGTTTGATGCCCACGCTGTCGCCAAGCGCGATCCAATGTACATCAGCATGCGAATCCTTCAGGACGTTGCGGCGTTCGCCTCACGCGAGGAGCTGCGCACGTTCGTCAAGGCGCAGCACGCGCCGTCGCTCGCGAGCATCGCCGACATGACCAGCAATCTATAGGAATACTGCGATACTGTAGCTACTGATACAGGTGAATCATCCAGACGGCGTTGGTTATTTTCATCAATATAACGTTTGATTGTCAGGATGGCTTCCAACTTTGATGAATGGACGAGTCACCATGGGGATCGACACGGGCAAGAATGCGAAGAAAGGTGGCGGCAAGCGCAAGCGCCAAGGCAACAAGGTACACTTACAGTACGAGGCACCCAAGCAGCCGCCTGAAATAAGAAAGCTGATCTGTCGTCTCTTGTTGCTGCGTGTAGAAAGCCTCGGCGTCGGCGCCCGCGGCAGAGCAAGTGAGGAGCTCTGTCAAGGCGCAGACCAATGCGCTGCTCAATCTCGCGAGCTTTTCAAACCCGAACCCGAAGACCCTGGGTCCGTTCTCGGACCGCCATCGTACGCTTGTCGTGGGCGACGGTGACTTCTCGTTCTCGCTCTCGCTGGCTGTGTATTTTGTGAGTTCTCAGCGAGCAATGTGTTGATGGTAACTTAGTAGGCTGACATACGTATGATGGACTTACAGGGAGGGCGGAACGTGACTGCGACGTGCTACGATTCGAAGAGCGAGCTCCGTGACAAGTATAACATGGCACTGACGAACGCCGATGCTCTCGAGACGGCTGGCGCCAAGGTGTACTACAATGTGGACGCGACGGCACTGGAGGAGCAGCCGTGGATCCACGACGTCGAGCGCTTCAACAACGTCGCGTTCAACTTTCCTCATCTCGGCGGCGCGACGGAAGCCGATGTCGAGAAGAACCAACAGCTCTTGCGCGACTTTTTCTACTCGACCCGTGCGTTCCTGCACCCGAGCCACGGTCAAGTGCTGGTTGCGCTGCGCGACACGCCGTTCTACAACCGATGGAAGATTGAAGACCAAGCCAAGATCAGCGGCTTCAAGCTCAAGCGGTACACGTGGACGCAAAACACTCCTCGGTTGATTTAAGTGTACTAACTTTGTGCCATGCGCAGTGTGGAGGCATTTGACAGCGACATCTACTCAGGGTACCAAGCCCAGCGCACGCACCCAGCGTCGTTCCGCGGGGAACCGCCGTCGACCACAGGAGCGAAGTACTTCATTTTCATCAAGGACCCGACAATCCATCCCCAGGACCCACGCTCGTCCACACGGCGCTCTAACGCTGGGGACATGGGACCAGGAGCGTCCAAGAAGAACACCAAATTGGGGACCAAGGTAAGCGAGACACTAAAGACATTGTGCCGACTCAGTATCTCACTTTTTGTCTCCTGGTGGCAATTCCATCAGGGCAAAGCCAAACAGGCTGAGACCGCCCCAACTGCCAATCTGAACTGCAAAGTGTGCGGCATTGCGTTCAGAGACAGCAAGAAGTTCAACGGCCACATGAACTCGGCCAAGCACGCGCGTAAGGTCAAGCAGCAACAGAAAAAGAAATGATTTCGTGGAATATACTGCACAAGGGTGAACTATGGCGTGGCCCACAATCGGATATCTCACACGAAGAGCTTGCTGGACATGCACACCTGCCAAGCCGAGATTGGTTAGGCGACGCCCACCAAGTCGAGAGAATACCGAGAGGCATTTTAATCCTTTCGCAGACGAGATGCCCCAGCTCGGGACTCTTGCCCATTACTCTACTGTACTGGTACTGTACTTTGGTCGCCACCATATCGCACAGACCCGCAAGAGACTGCTCATGAGTCGTGCATGAGCTGTTAGATCGTGACTCTTGATCCGACGGCGACGCCGGATTTATGTAACTGACACTTAGCAGTTCGTAACTTAGTTTCGAAATCATGAGTCACCCAGTTTGGACAAGCCCATGGGGAAAGATCTCCGCATCATGTTGCGCCGTGGTTTCTCTCTTCTCTCGACGACGCATTCACTGAAGACCATGACCTCTCGTGCGGCCTTGAGCACCACCGCTGGCGCGCGATCGCCCCTGCTATCCACGGACGAATTGGAGACGTTGCTTGCCCAGCAAAAGGACAAGGTGAAGCTTGTCGACGGCTCGTGGTATCTCGAAAAGAACCGCAATGGACGCCAAGAGTTTGCGCAAGAGCATCTTCCGGATGCGCGCTTCTTCGACATTGCCGAGATCTCGGACAAGACCTCCACACTGCCGCACATGTTGCCGACAGGTTCGTTGTACCACTACATTATGGGCTGAGATGGTTGTATGCTATTCTGACCAGCGAATTGACTGGAGTGGAGACATTCGAGACGGCAATGAAGTATCTTGGTATCGCGAACGACGACACTGTCGTTGTCTATGGCGGACCAAACTGCTTCAGGTGCGTCAGATTATGCTCTCACAGTGAGCGCAAACATCATTAGCAGAGGGCTGACTTGGACTACGTGACAAGTGCTGCTCGCTGCTGGTGGACGTTCAAGTTCTTTGGCCACAAGAATGTGCACATCCTCAACGGTGGTCTCGCAAAATGGAAGAACGAGCAGCGCGAGATCGAGACGGGCGTCCCGGATGCCACTGTGAGCACCGCAGTGTCCTACAAGGCCGATCCCCAGCACGATTACGTTGTCTCCTGGGAGCAGGTGCGTCCCCTCTTGTGTCTTTGTCACTTGAGTTTGCAGAGTTTAAAAAAGTACTCACGCTTTTTTTTCTGCCAGGTGCTCTCCAAGCTCAACTCCGAGACGCAAATCGCGGATGCACGTGGTCCAGGTCGTTTCAACGGCACGGATGCGGTGCGTTGATAGCCATACTTAAAACCTCCCTGCAACAAGAGCTTACTATCGGATATGCTTCGTGTCTTAGGAGCCTCGCCCGGGAATGCGCAGCGGCCACATGCCTGGTGCGATGAACGTTCCGTTCTCTAAGGTCGTGTCAAAGGACGACTACTCGGTACGACTATCAAAATTCAATGGCACTTGATGGAGACCTGAGTGGGAGCTCTTCTTTGCCGCAGGTTTTCCGCGACGAGGATGAGATTCGGAAGGCTTTTGCCGATGCCAGTGCGTTATGCTGTGTTCACTACTTCTCTGTTGGACATGGGATACTGACTAGTGTGTGGCCATCTCTTTGAAGACGTGAAGATGGATGAGACCAGCCCGGTTATCACGAGGTACGTCCTCGTACCTTACGGGTACGGAGGTTGATCGCTCACTGCTCGGTTCTCCTACTACAGCTGCGGATCGGGCGTAACGGCGTGCGTGCTCACTTTTGGTCTCCACCTCATTGGAAAACCCCTGGACAAGTGCGTCTCATTGAACAATGACCAGCGGTGGTGATTGTACATGAGCTCACGTGAGTTTTATGGTATGTTGTTTACAAGGGCTCCCGTGTACGACGGCTCTTGGTCGGAGTGGGGACTTCGCGATGACCTCCCTGTCGTCACGTCCAAGTGAGAACTCGATTACGTCCGCTTTCAGTGAAGGAACAGAAAACGAGAGATGTGTAGCCAACCATCAACGCGTGAACAACACCGGGAGGCGATGGGAAAAGCGTAAATTGATATTCAGTTTCTTTCTATGGTGAGAAAATTGTTCGTCCTGATTATAGTTTCAGGGGACGAAAAGGTGTACGCCGTCAGTAGTTAGACGGGCGTCAGGGCAGTGCCGCGGTAAATCTCAGGCGATCCGATTTTGTTGGCACTTTGGTGCTTCTTGAAGGCAAATGCAGCGGCCGCAACGGCAGCCACAGCGCCGACCACAGCAGCACCAATGGCAACCATGTTGGAGTTGCTTGTGTCCTTCGACTCGTCCGACGCAGACAGATGAGAAGCCGTGACTGCGATGGCAGGAGCGACAGTGGTCGGAGCCGTCGAGGGCTGAGTCGTCGTGGGCACTGGGGTCGCCGTTGCTGGTGCCGTAGATGGCTGAGTCGATGTGGGCACCGGGGTCGCCGTCGCTGGAGCCGTTGATGGCTGAGTCGATATGGGCACTGGGGTCGACGTCGCCGGAACCATCGACGATGGTACCGATGTGGCAGGCGTTACTGACGGGGCAGATTTAAGGTTCTCCCAGCCTGGGATGACCGGGCACGGAGTCGACGGGGCAGGCGTCGGTTTTCCCAATCCTGGCATACCAGTCGTCGGGGCAGGCGTTGGTTTACCAATGCCCGGCATTCCAGTCGTCGGGGCTGGCGTTGGCTTCTCCAATCCTGGCATACCAGTCGTTGGGGCTGGCGTTGGCTTCTCCCAGCCTGGGATTCCCGGGCACGGAGTCGACGGGGCAGGTGTTGGCTTCTGCCATCCTGGCATACCAGTCGTCGGGGCAGGCGTTGGCTTCTCCCACCCTGGGATTCCGGGGCACGGCGTTGCCGATGTCGTCGTCGCCGTGTTTTTTTCCGACCCTGGCACGGCCGGGCTTGAAGTGTTCTTCGCCAACGCGTCGGGCCAGACACAGCCCCATGCGCCCGTGTGGATCTTCATACACTGAGCGTCCGCTGGCGCTACGCACTTGCCTCCGTCGACGTAGCTCTTCAAGTCCTTCAGACAGTCTTTCACCGCGACGTCACCCTTCTTCGGACACCACAGACCGGCAGGCGCGGCGCCGGTGCCGCTGCAAATCGGTCCAGTGATACAGTACGTCGCGTCACGCTCGACACTGACCTCAGTGCAGCTCGCAGCGCCCACGCTACGAGCCGCCAGAGCCATAAACGGCATCAGCAACAACGCACTACGGACCATCTCGTCGCGATTCTTGTGTCGGGGTCGTTGCCGGGAAGAGGAATATTGAAAAGTGAGAGGGCACCGATTCCTCCGTCGCACTCGCCCAGCGCTCGCGTCACTCGCAGCGAGAGCGTGATGCAACAGCGCTTGCGCCTGCCTCTCGCAAGGCTACAGAGCGAGAGATCCGAGGGAGCACTCGGCAGCACATGTTGGTGCGTTGTGCAGTTGCTGGTGAATGGCGTCATTTCTGAACAGACATGGCCGATGATATATCGCTATTTCAGTAGATATCACAGACAGTATGCCTTGTATACTTGTTTAAAGGGGTTTACGGACAACAAGGGTGGACCCATGTTTGCAGATGTACCGCCTCGAACATGTCTCACCACGGTCCATGGTTTCACCAAAAAATCCGCAACATTACGTGGACCACACAGAAAGATCTGACTCTTACCTGATTCGATCAGACTCAGGTAGACGGCATGGTTTTGCGCGCGGACCCATTTTTCCGCCGGCGGAAGAACCAAACCCGCTGCACCGCAAAAGGCCGCCTCCTCTTCCAGTCTCCGCTGGGCGTCGCGTAGAGAAGCAGGCGCGTTGCTTCCCTCTCTCTCTGTCGCTGCGTACCGCTGGGCGCATCTCAGTGTGGATGGTGCGCTAGGAACCGACGAGAGCACAACACTTCCCGAAACGCATATTGGAAGAACAAACAAGAACGCGGCATGGACAGCTCGTCGCTGCGACGCCGAGAGTCGGTGCCTCCACGTCGCGCATCGCTGGGAATCTCGTTCGCAGTCTCGGCGTCAAGCGCGACGTCCGACGCGCCGATGGAACGCAAGACGTCGCCGCGGCCGAATCAGGATGAAGTCGACCGTGGAGAGGGTGGCGCTCGCGACGCCGACGCGCATGGAGGCGATGAGCTGCAGGCAGCAGGTTCAACGGAAGTGCAGCGCAGTGCCGTCGAGAGCGCTGCGGATGCCCTGCTGCAGCGGCTGCGACTGCGCGCGCGTGTGGCCAAGCCGCCGACTCCCAGGGGCGGTGACAGCGACGCGTATGGCGAAGACGGGGATAACCAAGAGACTGCATTCCCACTCACACCACAGCCGGAGCCACCAGCGTCACCACAGGGATTGCCACCGCCATGTACGCTATGGGAGATGAATTATGTGTCGCAGTGTAGACTGACGATCTGTCTGTCTTCTACGGTGTTCTAGTGAGCGTGACTCAGCTGCGCGTCTCTGGGCGGCTTCACCACGAGCTGTCCCCAACATCTAGAGATGAGCAGTCACCCAACCACAGCCACCGATCCCCCCACGCAAGACCACACAGCATTTACAGACCGGGACGGCCCTTGCCGTACCATGGAGCAGATCGCTTTCTGTCCCCGCCGTCCGTTCCGACCCACGGCGAGTGGCACTTGGCATTCATGGCGCGCGTGAATGAGCGTCAGTCGCCGGGTGAACAGCTAGATCTGCCCGAGTTTGCGGACGATGTCTCGAGCGATATGAGCAGTCACGACCAAGTGGACGAGTTTTTAGTGGACGGCGCAGTGAGCGACGGCGAGCTGAGGCGGATGCCACCGCAAATCATGCGAGGCCATACAAGCGGAAGCGGCGCGTTCAATCTGTCTGAAGATGACGACCACATTGGCGACACGTACGATGACGAGGATGAGGACGACGTCGACGACGCGGACGACAGCCTGAGCGAGCTCGATCACGGAAACGCCTCGGCAACAAGTCTCTCGAACCGCGACGTGAACGTTTCCAAGGCGATCGCCCTAAAGAATGCCATGCTGCGGAACCTGATGCACCTGGCATTTAACCAGGATGTTTCTCGTGCGGCGCTCGACGCTGGTGTGCGCGAGATCGAGCAGTACGATTCCGACTGCGAGCTTGCGTACATTGACATTTTCATGATCCTCATCAAGCTCGTATGTGACGCCCATCACGAGATCACGCCACCCACCTCTGCATCGATGTCGTCCCCTTTGCGAGACCGGCCATTGGCGTTACATGAAAACGGCAACGAATCCCCTCGCATCCAGTTCAAGTGGCCAGTCTTTGATATGGCCCAGTTTGAGTTTGGGAATGCCCGTGCGGGTACTTGCTTTGAAAGCGTCTGCGTGGTTATCAACCTGCCGAAGGTCGCGATGGATCGAACTGAAGAGCTCATGGAGATCCTCTCAAGCTGCCTGTTTTCCATGATCGGCGATCCTATTCAAGTTTTAATCCCGTCGGTGAGTGCGACGGGGCGAACCAAGGGCCATGCATTCCTTGAGTTCGACGACCCTGCCATGGCTCGCACTTGTGCGGCGGCAGTGGACGGACTGACGTGGGGACGTGGCCCATACGGACGCCTACGAGCAAAGCTCTTTCGTCAATACCAAGTCAAGTCGCCAGCTCCTCCGGGTGCTCTCGTCGGCATCACACCTAGGGGGGCGAACAGAGAAGCTGCTCTCGGAGCGTCTCGCCCGCCCCAGCCTGCTCAGCGTCGGGACTTCCGTCAGTCCCTGCCTCCGCGATATGAGGATTCACTCAGTGCCGAGCTGCTTCGGCAATCGCGCGAGCTCTCTCGCGAGGATCTGAATGCGTCCGATGTCAGCAACAGCGTGTCGTGGAATACGGACTCGCAGGCGTCGCTAGGATACGACGAACCTGACCAGAGACGAGCCCATTTCCATCTCAATCGGAGCAGCAGTGGGCGTCAGCTACAGCATTCTCTGTCATCGCTGGAGGACTTGGCCTTCGACCGAACGCGCGGCGACGGCACCATGCATCTGGGTGAGCTGCGGCTGTCCAGCGACGGTGAAGAGGATGACTTCGACGGCGCAAGTTCCACGACTGAGACCGACCTCGAACTTGCCGAGGCGATCTTAAATCGCGCTCGCACGGAGCCCTCTACGGCGGCAGCGGCCTCCACACGAGCCCTTCGAATTCAGTCACTGCGCCAATCGCTTCCGCCTCTCCCATCCGAGTCCAGTACGAGTAGTGTGTCCATCCCAAGGTTCCTCCCATCCGCAAGTGTCAGCATAGGCGAACCACGCACTGCTGCCGCGTCTATGGCATCTCCAGCCCGGCCTCCACCGTCGGGCGTCGACATTGAAGGCCCTTGGAAGGCATACTGCGAGGAACTGATCCAGCGCAACCGCGAGATGCAAGAGCAGGTCGCGTACGCTCGCCGTCGGATCGCAGCGCTGGGCCATAACAACCAGAAGCTGCATTTACTGATCGACCGCATGGAGCGCGACCGCGACGGGCTCATGTTTGAGAATGATCTCTTGCAGACACAGCTGCACGGCTACGAGGATCACGAGCGTCAGCAAGAGGCACTGATGAAGGAGCTCGCGGCGTTGCGTCGCCGCATGAAACGGCGTGACCAACGTATCGAACGAGAGCTACTGGACAGCAGCGGATTCATGGGCCGTGGACGCGGCGGCGTGGCCGTGGACTTGGAGGGCGGCGTCATGAGTATTGATGAATTGGAGGAACAGCTCGTCCAGAACATTGTCTCGTCCCGACGGCTCGACGATCTGAAGGAGTGGGAACAAATGCTCGAAGGCTCGCTCGCCCGCGTTCGGTCCATCAAAGAAGAGATCGCGCTTGAGCTGCAGAAGCGGGTGGCCCAGCAGAACGACGACCACCAGGCACAGGACCACAAGCTCTGCGTCGTGTGCCTGTCAAACGAGAAGAGTATCCTATGTCTGCCGTGCCGCCACTTGTGTCTGTGCCAAGAGTGCTCGCAGCACGAAGAGCTGGACAAGTGCCCGATCTGCCGCCTGGTCGTGGAGAACATGCTGCTCGTGTACGCCTAGATAATGCTTCTCTCCAGTCCTTTCGACACCAAGTCTATACAATAACGGAGATTACAATGCATGGAAAACACGCGACTCAAGAGGGGATTATTTTGTGGGGACGGCATGGGCTCACATGGTGCTACGGAAAGCAGTGGAAGTGTAGATACCGGGCTCTGGCCAGTCACTCGAGAAGCTCAGGTGCCACGAGCTCATTCACTTGATGACTAACGAAGAGTCCAACCATGTGCCCCCACTGGATCTTCAAAGCTTGGACCACGTCATAATGCAGATCCATCTCATCGCATTGGCGGCTAATGGATCGACACCAATACAGTTGGGTGTGGTTGAGCACAGAATTGCCGTGGTGCTTAGCTCTGACGTTTCCATATCCTTCCCCATCTTTCTCCACGGCTGCATTCGAATGGTCCCGCGTGCTACTGCCTGTTCCTTGGTTGCGAAGCTCACGTTCCATTCAGCCTGCTGATACTGCAGCGCAGTTGAGCTTCCACGTAGCAAAATTTCTGACTGGTCACAATGTACTCGTTTGAAAGTATTCCAAACCTTATTCCTCTTCAAGTTGATAAAAAAAGTCCATCAACATTGGAATAATCAATTTTAAGTCGTCTTTCAGTTTTTATCTCCTTCTAAAACTGTAATCTTCCTTACTCCACTGAAGTCAGGTAATTTTGGAGCGCATCCTTGAAGTTGGGCATTTTTCTTGGGTGACTTTGGTTTGTCGCGGAAGGATTTGATCAGACACAGGAAGATGACTAGGCTTCACATTTAGTCGACCATTTCAGAACCTTCCGCTTGAGTCCCAAGCAGCGCCTTTCTCAAAGAGACGGACAGCTCCACCAAAGGAATGGGCGCGAACTCATCGAAGGCAGAACCATCGGCGGAGAAGCAGCGCGCCGACCCGTCCATGCGCGTCGTGACGGGGGCGGCCGCGGCACCGGCGCAGCCGCCGCGCAAGAACTTCGGCGCCTATGGCTGCGCTGTCGGTCTCGCGATCCAGGCCAACACCAAGCAGCAGCAACTCCGCGAGGCCAGCGCCAAGCAGCAGCAACAAGCAGTCGCACCGACCAGTTAGGGCCGATACCTTCCTTTGGATGCTGTTTGTAGCGGCGTGGGCGTTCCCGCTCTGTGTGGTCTCCACATAATGTCTTGGAGCTCCTCGGCAGCCGATGACTGGGTCGCCATGATCCCTACATCAGTACACGTATGATTTATACCGAGGCTTCCGTGGCCACATATCGAAAGCACCGCGTCACGTGCGCTTGCACCGGGGACACATCCGCCGGCTGGACGGGCGCTTTGTGGAACGGAAGACCGAGTTGAGGGGTCCCATCCATTTGACACGAGAGCGGATTTCGTCTGCTCCGCTGATCTGGTGGGGAAGCAAGTCGGAGGACCGAGCTCATCAGCGAATGCGCTGGCTAGCCGGTCCATGTTAACACATCACACATCACAGGTTTATGCATTGCAACAGTCATTTATAGGGATACGATACAGATTGAAGTATGCATCAACAGAGGTAGACGCGATGATACAGGTTTGAGCAGACGGCCACCTGGGTTCCGGTCACTGGGTAATGTCCGGTTCATCCACTCAGATGCAACGCCAGTTCGCCCCGCCTTTTCGCGTGTGGATCAGCGCGCGAGTCACAGACATGCAGAGGCGAGGAGCTACGCAACCGCTCGCTGGTACTGTACGCTGTTGAGGCCCCCGGACGGGTATTCCCTATTCTGCCGAGCGCTGCGCACCTCGTCCTTTATTGACAGTTTATAGATCCCACCGACACCATGGTCCGCGTCGCTTCCGCTCTGCTGCTCGCGCTCTGCGCCGCCGTCGCGAATGCACAGGGTCAGGATCTGGCGTCCGTGGCCGCTGCGCCGATTTCGGATTCCGCCTTCTTTGTGAACGACGTCAACGCGCCCGCTGCCGCGACCGGCAACGGCTTTGGCGCTGGCCTCGCGCCCGAGGCGGTCACCGCCTACTCCGCGCCGCAGCTCGTCGCCCCACGCACGGACGAGCTCCCGCAGCCGATCCCGCAGAATGCGCTTCCCGCGACCGCCGCGCGATCTGCCGACGCGCTCCCGCATCTGGAGGCCGCTGCCGCGCTCCCCGCTCCGAATGCCGCCGTTAACACTGCACCTCATCCGGAGGCCGCTGCCGCGCTCCCCGCTCCGAATGCCGCCGTTAACACTGCGGCGCACCCGGAGGCTGCTGCCGCGTTCCCCGCCCTGAGTGCCGAAACGCGTGCCATTGACACTGCGCCGCACCCCGAGGCCGCTGCCGCCATGCCCATGCCGAGCGTCGAAGCGCATGCCGCTGCGGACACCCCAGCGCACCCGGAAGCTGCCGCGGCGATGGCTGCACCGGACGCAACCGTCAACAGCAAGGCGACCAACTTCAAGGCGGGCGACTCCGCCGAGTCCTCTTCTGCTGGCGGTGGCACCGTCGCTGCCACGCTTGCCGCGGGTGCCGTCGCCTGTGTGCTCGCCGTGGCCGCCGTCGCGGTCGTGCGCCGGCGCAAGAACCTCAAGGTGAAGAACTCCAAGACGCCCGGCACACCCAAGAACGAGCTCACGTTCTTCCATGTGCAGTGCCGTCTCACGCCGCCCGCCGTCTGAGCAGCGCGCTTGGTCTAGTTGTCAATTGTCGCGTGTTACTTTAGCCGTCCACGTTCTTCTTCGTTCCGCTGGCGCGTCCCAAAGGGAAGACGCACTCAGTCCCAGCCTCAGCCGGCCAGCCTATATAAATGCAAGTCCTCCATTGCATTGGTCACCACGTCACAGATCTTGTCTCTTTTTTTACGAGCAGGTTTTTACGAAACGACGCCGCATCTCAACTGTGCTGCTCCGCCTCAACCGTCGTCGACGGCTCGGGAGCGTCGGATCGACCTTGGGAAGCTCGCGGATCTGCGTTTCTGCACGAGGTGCCCAGCCGAACGGACGAAGCTCAGTTAGGGAAGAGGTGGTGCCATGAAGCTCAAGCGCTTCCTGCTGCGATATTACCCGCCGGGGATCATCCTCGAGTACGAGCTGCGAGACGGCACGCGCGAGATGAAGGAGATCGATCTGCTCCATCTGACGGCTGAGTACGTCCGCCATCCACAGAGAGAAGCCTGCAAAGAGAAGAAGGATGACTGACTCTATGATGGTTAAAATTCAGGTCGGATGTGGAAGTGCTCGTGAACCAGATCGTGTTCGAGGAGCCGCTGATCTCCGAGTCCAGGAAGCCGCAACTGCGCCGCCTAATTTACAGTGCGTTCTCCCAGCATCGTGCTCTTTCTCATTTGGCCGAGGAGAATCTAACCTACTGGAACTGTGTGATTCATGGCAGAGCTCATTGAGAAGCTCGAGACCAACGACAGCAACGACTTCTACCTCTTCAAGATCCTTCGCGCCCACATTCTGCCGCTCACAAACTGCGCCTTCAACAAGTCCGGCGACAAGTACGTTTTACTATTTAGAGAAAGGATTCGAATGGAGTGGCGTATCTAGAGCTCATACTCACGGCGGCCGGCGATGAATCAATGGCAGGTTTATCACGGGCAGCTACGACCGCACGTGCAAGGTCTGGGACACGCAGACGGGCGACGAGCTGCTCACGCTCGAAGGCCACAAGAACGTGGTCTACGCGATCGCTTTTAACAACCCCTACGGGTAACGTACGCAACTGCCCTCTTGTATTGAACGGTCAGCAGCTAAATCGCGATGTTTGGGTGGGCAGTGACAAGATCATCACGGGCTCGTTCGACAAGACGTGCAAACTCTGGAGTGCCGAGACGGGCCAGCTCTACCACACGTTTCGCGGCCACTCGACCGAGATTGTGTGTCTGTCGTTCAACCCTCAGGGCACAGTGATCGCGACGGGGTCCATGGACAACACGGCCAAGCTCTGGGACGTCGAGACGGGCCAGGAGCTCCACACGCTCTTTGGCCACACGGCCGAGATTGTGAGTCTCAACTTTGACACGCAGGGAGAGCGCATCATCACGGGCTCGTTTGACCACACGGTCAAGGTCTGGGACGTGCGCAGCGGCCGCTGCATCCACACGCTTGCAGGTCACCACGGCGAGATCTCGAGCACGCAGTTCAACTACACGGGCGAGCTCTGCATCAGCGGCTCGATCGACCGCACGTGCAAGATCTGGGACGTTGGCTCGGGCCAGAACGTGCAGACCCTGCGCGGCCACAACGACGAGATCTTGGACGTGAGCTTCAACGCCACGGGCACCAAGCTCGTGACGGCGTCGGCCGACGGGACGTCGCGGATTTACAACACCATGACGGGCGCGTGCCAGGCCATTTTGATCGGCCACGAGGCCGAGATCTCGAAGGTGTGCTTCAATCCGCAGGGCTCCAAGGTGCTCACGGCCAGCAGCGACAAGGTCGCGCGCCTCTGGGAGGTCGAGACGGGCGACTGCCTGCAGATGCTCGAGGGCCACACGGACGAGATCTTTAGCTGCGCGTTCAACTACGAAGGCGACACCATCATTACCGGTACAGTCCTCGCTGCTGGCGCGCAGGGAGATCGATTGCTTCTGGGCTCACGTGGGTTTGTTATGCGACAGGCTCCAAGGACAACACGTGCCGAATCTGGAAATGCTAAGCGCAGGATGCGTGTCGCCACCTCCACAAACGCCCCGTGGCTATGGATATTCTCACTAGCTCCTCTACTAAAACGAAATGCTTCCTCTCTCTCTTTCTACGATCGCGTTCTTTTCAGCTCTGCCCCCCATACGCACTGTACCGAGGGACGGGTCGCCATGTGAACCTTCTCCTGTGACGACCGGGAGCCATCGAGCCAAGTCACTGGGCAGTATGTGTTTGCGCCGTTTGTTCGACAGCAGAATTGCATTATAAAAACCACTCCATTCGCCCACGCTCTTCGCAGACTACGCGAAGCACACTGGCTTACTGCATCGCGCCCTCGCTGGGCGACGCGAGCGGGAAGAGAATCTGCCAGAGCCTGTGCACAGAACAAAATGGATATCGTCAGCCCTTGCGTCTCCCGTCCAAATCAAAATCCTGAGAAACTGGAACGCACGTGAGGTCCGGCTCCTGCTTGAGCGCGATGTAGAGGATGAGCGGCACGAAGCCCACGTGCACGACGGGCTTGATGATCTTGAGCGCCTTGTTCGGCGCCGTCTTCCAGATCGGGTTGGCCATGGTGACTTGCTTTCTTGCCTTTGGCCCACACCCTAGCAGCCTATCATTAAGGCAAATTATTATCCAATCACACTACGTTACGGGAAGTCAGAAGATTGTTGATTGGATGAATATGGATGAAACGGAGACGACGAAGAGATTGGCCAAATTTGATGTATGTACGATTTTCTATTGGAGGAAATCTTGCAGCCGTTTGGAAGCCTTCTAAACGCAGATTTGATTCGAGTCAAATCTGCGTTTATACAGTATTTAATTTATATATTTATAAATATGGAACGAATGAAAACGCTAAATGGGCTCGCACCGGTAGTACAAATCATTAGAGCATTCCGACGAACCACCACTGCAGATGAGCCACCACTGCCTGTGGAGCCCATACCCAGATCCCGTGGCTACAGCGTTGACGGTCATCTGAGCTTTACTTGGCAATAGGTATTGGGCAGTCACCACATTCCATGGCTGAGCCGCTGTGCTCGTACTCATTCATCACGGCGTTCCAGAGCGATATCCTTCAGCATCTCCTCGATCACCATGAGAGGAGCTAATGGTTGTGTCACTGCTGTTCTAGTTGCGTGAAGCCTATGGCTGCATGATTCAGTGCGCCCGGAAGAGCAGGACGTGATCCAGTGGTTTCGTGCGCTGGGGTGCGTCTGGAAGTGGATTGGGGAGGTCTCGAGTCCTTCATCAAGATACTGCAGGACGCATGGCTTCTAATGGGTCATTGAACAACGCACCTCTGTCCGTGGCATGTTGCAGACGGGGAATAGCTTCGATCGACTCACATCGAAAGAGCCAACTTGCATGAACCCATGAGGCTCAAATACCCTCCCCACTGCTTGATTGATTTGGGTTCAGTGCAGTATAACAAGGCTAAATGAGAAAATGTACCCAAATCCTTCCCAATCACCAGTGGCACCACCATAACAGAAGAAAACATTTTGCAGCCACCAAACACCATGGTCGAGCCATCAGCTTCATCCGCCGCCGTGCGCGTGCTCACGCAGCCGCTTCTGTTCTCTCTCATCACGGCGTTCCAGCGTGGCATTTTGGGCATTGCGCGGACGCTGCTCCAGCGCGCCGACGCCAACGCACTGCCACACATCCAACGAATCCGAAGCCCTCTTGATCGACGAGCTCGCGAAGCCAGGAAGCGGAAGCTGAGGCTGATCGACGCACTCGTCCATTACGATGATCGCGACCTCCACGCACTCCAGGTCATGCTGCGTGCAGCTTCATTCGCGAACGCTAACCCTTGGCGTGAGCGTCTCCCGTTCATTCGCCGCGTCTGCGAGGCCGCGGGTGGATGCGGACGCGTCGATATCCTCCAGTATTTCCACGACCAACTTGAGAACCATCTAACTCACGAACTCGGGTTGAGCACGTGCGTGGAGCGCGCGGCGCGGTGCGGCCAAATTCAAGTGCTCTCGTGGATTGAGGCAAATTACAGGCCGATTCGTCTCAGTTACTGGAAGATTGTGCTGAGAAACTGGTCGCCCTCGCTCGGGGCAATGCCAAGGACGTGCTCCAATGGTCTGTCGATCATGGTGCCGGCGGATTCCATCCCCAGCTCGTCGACAAAGTGATCCACCTCGGTGATCTCGAGCTTCTGCGTCTCTGCATGATCGGCTACGTCCAACCACGGAGGAGTCCAAACTACGTCCAACCACGGAATAGTCCAAACCCGGGTCTTATCAGGAGAGCTGCCAGAGCCGGCCACCTCCCCATGGTTCGGCTCCTTCTGGAAGAGTACCGCATGGGCTTTGGCATAACGGCAGTGGAGATCGCACTCAAGCTCCGTCACGATGATATCGCCCTCCTATTGCTCGAGCATCACGACGCAGTCTATGTCAATGAACGCCGGATGCTGAAACCCTCTATAATTCAAGGCATTATCCGAGCCAACGAAATGGACCGCCTCAAAAGGCTCGTTGCTATACCGGGCTGTGCTACAATGGGCATCTCCATGGACGCGCTTCTCATCCGCGAACATCTCAACAAGATACCGACTCCCGCACGGGTCTTCCAGAACCCGCACGAGACCTTCCGACTCCTTCTGTCCGTCAGCACCCTGCCATCCATAGTCCTGAATCTGATCGTCTTAGCACTGAACAAGCACCCAGCGACAGACATTCTTCTCGAGGCTGTATCGTCACTCGCGATTCCCCATGCACTCGTGGGGTTTGTCAAGCGGGCTCGTCACGATCAACTCGGCCCACTCTCAAGGCAGATCATCAGTCGGGACGCGCTGAGCGAGATCCGAGAGACGTTGCCAACCGCGAGTCCTGACTACGTCCGCGATGCCGTCCTCGCGATGCTTCGGACCAACATGATACCATGGCAATTTGCTTCTGTTCAAGCTGCAGACCTGTGCAAGTGGATCGAACCGGTTTTACAGTTTGATCTGGCGCGCACCGATGGCCGCGTCGTCTGCGACACTGACTTCTTGACAGCATGCGTCTCGATGTCTCGCAGTGATGACTATCGACGGTGTCTAGAGCAGAGTATCGAGCAATTGCGAGCGAGACGGGTGGCAGCATTGTAATCGAATGAGAATATTGTGATGCTTCTCACGGATACCGAGCCCTCACCTGCGTTGTGGCCGCCAGCTCCTCGACGCGAAATACTGGGAGAACACTCTAGGCAATAGGACCGACTTGAATTATGCAGCAGGCAGCCGAGCTCTCGCACAAGTATGAATGAGTGTGAATGAGACGCTTTTCATATACAAATTCCAATCCTCACACCCTCTTCTGTGCGCATAAATCTCACGAAACCTGGTCACGATTAGTCGGACGATTTTCCGCTCCGTTGTCTCGAGCCAGCAGACGCGATTGGTCGACTAGGTCTCGAAGGTGAGAAATCTGTTGTCGCCGAGAAGTTGGCAGCCGTCTTCACCACGCGGATGTTGCGCGCAGAAACCTTGATCTCCTGGTCACCGTCGTCGTATTCAATGCCGTATGTTCCATCTGCATTCGTTCGACTGATCGTACCCTTGAAGTACTTGTCCTTTCCATTATACAGCGCCTCAACACGGGTGCCAACACGAAAACTCCCACCGGATGTAGGATTCGGCGACACTGTTCGACTGGAATCAGCATGCACTGTGGTTGATGACTTCCCGCCAGCCAACAATCGGATCAGCTCGGCCGCCACACCCGCCTCCTTCTCGCCGTCGTCGTAGTCGATGTCGTACGTGCCGTTGAGCCGGCAGCGCGAGATTTGAGATTTTGCCGCTTAAGATGATGATGAACCTGAAGTCTATTATGCGCAATAAATGTACCTAGTAGCTT
>JAADXL010000470.1:0-25835 GCA_023337755.1 Pythium aristosporum | reverse complement strand
CTCGGTCACCGTCGACCTACGGCTTGAGCGGGAGGATCGACGTCTCCCCAAAGACCTTCCAAATGTCGCCATTGACAAAGTCATTGTCGACAATGCTCACGAGAAAGTACGAGTCGTGGATCTCGTGGATGAGCTCGGACGCCGCGCTCGCATCGTCGTAGAGCGCGGCCCACATGTTGATCCAGAGCGAAAACGCCTCGTCTTTCCATGCCAAGAAGCTCGTGCTGTCAACGATCGTGGGCTGCAGGATCTCCTTGTTGGGGAACACGCCCCACGTCACGGCGATCGCCGACTTGCCGGCGTTCGAGTACGAGTTGCCGCGGCAGTCGACCGCGTGGTACTGAATGTACCGCATCGTCGCCGCGTTCTCGATGATCTTCTTGAGATTCTCGGGCGACACGAAGCACTCGACGTACGACTTTTGGTAGACGCGGCCGCCCGTGCCGCCCCAGCCAAAGACCGGATCATCCGACGGCGCCGCGTTCACGCGCGGCTGGCTGTTAATGGTCAGAAAGCCCGCGAGATTGGCCTTCTCGAGCTGGTCCTGGATCGACTTGGTCTCGAGATGGAGGGCGGTGTCGCACCACGGAAGCGCCTTGATTTCGCCCCGCACATACTTGACGAAGGTATGGTGGATGTCTTCCTTCACGAGCGGCGACTCGCCCCACATGGCCTTGCGGTCCTGGGCCGACAGCGGCGACGTATGCACGTAGTGGGATTCGCTGAGATCGCCAAACGCGGGCGACTCGCTGTTGCCCCAGCGGCCGTTCGGGAACTCGTCCCACGCGGCCGTGCGCTGCACGTAGCTCTTGGGGCGGTTCGACCAGTAGATGGGCCGCACGGTCTCGGTCGCGCGCTTGGCGAGCGTGGACGGCCGCCACGGCAGTTCGCGACGAGCCGCCTTGTTCGAGAGAATCTCCAGTCCATCCAAGATGCGGCGTACCGAGCGCTCGAGGTTGAGTGTGTAAAAGTGGAGCCCGGGCGTGTCGGCCGCCAACAGGTCCTTGCACATTTGGATGCCGAGCTGCACGCCGAACTCCTTGACGGCCTCGTCATTGTCCTTGATCGGGTCGAGCGCCTTGGTGATCGCGTCGGGCACAAACGTGTTGCAGAACGACGTCATGCGGAGAAAGCCGCTGTAGTTTTGGATCGGCATGATGCCCGGAATGATGGGGACGGTGATGCCGACCGCGCGGCAGTCGCGCACAAAGTCCACAAAGACCTTGACGTCGTAAAAGAGCTGCGTGATCACAAAGTCGGCGCCAGCGTCCACCTTTTGCTTGAGGTACTTGATGTCGGTCGCGCGGTCCACGGCCTCGGCGTGGGCCTCGGGGTACCCCGCGACCGCGATACAAAACGCGTCGCCGTAGTTGGCCTTGATGTACCGCACGAGGTCCACGGCGTGGGAGAAGCCGAGATCGCACTCATCAAAGCTCGCAGCGCCGCGCACCGGGTCGCCGCGCAACGCGAGAATGTTCTGGATGCCGGCGTCCTTGGCAGCGTCCAACGACTTGCGCACGTCCGGCTCAGCCATGTTCGTGCACGTCATGTGCATGAGCATCTCGAGCCCGCTGAACTTTTGCGCGTTGGCGCTAATGTCGATCGTGAGCTGCGCGCTGCTGCCGCCGGCGCCCCACGTCATATCGCAAAAGAGCGGCTCGAGCGACGCCATGCGGTCCATGCGCGTGTAGAGATTGTCGACGCCCGCGGGCGTCTTGGGCGGGAAGAACTCGAACGAGTAGAAGACCTCGCCCTTGTCCACGCTCTGCTGGATCTTGTCGATGATCTTCATGGCGGTTGGCGGCGGGGGAAGCGAGGGAGAAGGCGAGATGGAGCCTCTTCCGTTTCTTGGCTTTTCGCCCACAAACCAGGAAGTCCGTGTTTGCGTCAGTAATTCAAAGTGAGTGGTCCACACCATCAAAACTCCTAATATAGGCATTGGACCTAGTTTAAGGTGAAATGGAAGCGTAAAATCGGAATATATTCGAGAACCAATGGTGCAAGCTGTGGTGGAAATGGAACCTTTGGGAGATCGGCGTGCGGCGCGAGCTGAGACTGCGGTGTCCGCGCACTGCTGCGCTGCCTGCAAGGAGGAGAAGCCGGTAGAAGCGTTCTCGAGGAACCAGTTGGCCAAGTCCCACGCGTACGTCGCTCAGTTCTGCCTGTGTACTGGACCAAATGGATGGGGTCCTAAACTTGAATGACCTCTCCAGGAAATGCAAGGCTTGTGTCGCCACGACGCTTCTCGAGGCCAAGCGCGAGCAGGAACTGATCAAGAAGCTCAAGCGCTGCGTACAGTGCTTCCAGGACCTCCCGGAAGACCAGTTCTCCAAGCGCCAGTACGTGCAGCTCGATGGCAAGTGCAAGCCGTGCATCGCCCAGCTCGAGCGAGACGCGGCCAAAAGCAGCAGCACACTCGCTGGCAAGTGGGCATATGACCAATTCTATCGGTGCTGCCACCGTGGCAAGACGGGAGGCGTCGGCGTGCGCACCAAGTGCAACATCGCGTCGCCGATTCTGGGCACCATCCCATTAGGCCGCGTGTTTCGCGGCACCCAAGTTGTCGTGAATGAACAGGGAGACCCCATGGTCAAGCTCGAATCGCTGGCAGTTGTCCATCAACCGCGAACTGCGACCATTGGAGACAAGCTCAGCAATGACAGTGGCGACGTGGTGCAACCTATGAAACCCCGCGACGGCTGGGTGCCGTGTCGTTCGATCCGGAACGAGATCTTCATCGAGCGGCACATGGGTCCGTGGCTCGCGTCAGAAACTTTTTCCCCCGAGTCTGTGCCGACCCGGTTCTTCCGGTGTGTGATTGAAGGCTGCAAGGTTCGCTCGGCGCCCGATCTCGAGCTCGTGGAGATTGGCTACGTACTGTACGGCGATGTCGTCGAGGTCGTCGCGTGCCGCATCAGCGACGACGGCGTCGTGTTTCTTCGTCTCCACGATCGGTACTTTGACGGACTGGCGTGGGTCGTTGAAAGGACGCTCGACAACGAATCGGTCTTGAACCAGGTCGACGGCCCGTCGAGCGAGCCGGCCCAGTACCGCTGTGTGCAGGACGGCGGTGCACCAACGCGTCACGAGCCGTCGCTTTCGGCGCCGCCAGTGGGCCGCATCCCGTGTGGCACCACAGTGACCGTGCTGGACCGTGTGGTCACGCCCGAGCGTCACATTTTCTTACGGCTCGAGCCTCGTAAATCAAAACACCAAGCCGCGCAAGACCTGTCTCCACTATGGGTGATTGAGACCAGCACTGTGTGTGCGAGTGTAATGGTGCGGTGCAGTACAATAGAAAAGCAGCAACGCCGCTTCGCTCTTTAAAGAAATATCAGTCCCTCGTTACTCTTGCTGAAGCCAGACCCATTCCTCTATGATGCCCGACTCGCGTGTCGGCCATGGATAGCTGGCATTGCGACCAAAGAAATTGGGAAGCGCGTGGAGATCTTGAGCCGTCAAGACATCACTGACGACGAGCAGTTCGTCGTCCCCACTGGTCACTGACGCCAACACATCGTCGCGGATCAAGAAGCAGTTGACGCCGTGTGACTCACAATACACGAGGGAGTACCCATTGCGCTTGCCCCACAAGTGGACCGCCCCCACGCCGACGCCAAAGTAGGCCGTCTTGCCATCCCATCGCGCGGACGGACCGGTGTACTTGACCACGCGTGGTTCATCTGGTGGTACATGGGTATTCACTTCGATCATAACCACTCGCGGCGAGAACCGCGTGCGGTCGATCGCGTTCAGGATCCAGTAGTCGTTGAAGTCGACGTCGATCGACAGCAAGTCGATTTCGCGCGGCACATCGTACTTGGCGAACAGCTCATTGATGTTTTCCGGAGAGATCCATTCTTGGTGAAGATTGATGGTCGCATTCGCGTGGCCGCCGTCCAGCAGCAGCCCATGCCACGCGTGGGCTTCTCGGAGCAACCGCGTGTTGCACTCGCGCGCGTCTTCCGTGCCAAACTCGACAAAGAACTTGGTGATGGTCCCGACGTGGAAGAAGATGGACTGGAGAATGCCGTCTTCTCCGTTCTGAGAGAACCGCCCCCACTCATGGCGCCACAGATTGCAGATCCATGCCAAGCCAGCCGCTTCTATCGGCGTGGGGCACGTGGTCGGTCGCTGGATGTGGCTGGCACCCGCTGGCTCGAAAAAGTACGAGGGGTTGCGTGGCTCGAGCCCCATGTGTGGGTCGACTGTGACTTGAAACGTCGCGACGTCGCTGTGGGCAAACGCCTGGTTGAACGAGTTGAGCAGGAGCAGCATGGCCGTGTGTTTCCCTGGGGAGAGTTGAAAGAACGGGGCACGAAAGACCGTTATACGGCGGTGCGGAGAAGTGTCATTGGTTTGTTCTTCCACATGGAGATGATGCGGCTGGAAACATTCCAGGACGTCGTCAATCAGCGCACAGACGCGGAACTCAGGATCGAAGAGATCGAACGCCACGGTCTCGATCGTGAGCACGATCAGCGCCGTTGCAGTCAACGTCCGTAGTTGCAAATCGAGTAGTTTCACGGTCGGTGAGACGACCCAAAAGTGGCGAGCGGCGAGCACCCGTCCCGGCGCTGCTTTTCCTACAGCTCCTTCGAGTGGTTCAATGAAGTGCACGACATGGTATCCCTCGCGAAGACTGTTTCGCTCAAAGAACCACATTTCTTCGGGTGGGAACGGCCCGCAGATCTGCGGCTTCGGGTCATTTCCATAGAAGAGGCACACGTGTCGTCGCCCGTCGACCGCGCGGAAGGCGTCATCGAGCCACGCGCCGTTAAAGTAGACACGCTCCGAACGTGGCTGCAGTCGCGAGTGCACTGGCTCGGAGATCTCGAGCGCCAGTCCCGATCGCGACCGCGGCGTGGCCTCCCCTGGAGCCTTCTTCTGGGAGAACGCCGGGTGGTCGAACGTGAGCTGCCGCATGGCCTCCATGACGTTGGCACACTCCGTTCGCCACTGGCGGCACAGCACCGCCGCCTGCAGTTCAAGCTCCTGGTCGTTGCGCACTGTGACGTTGAGCATCTGACCTTCGACCTGAATCGTGAGAATCGGAAGCGCTTGCCCCTCGAGTGGGTCTGCATGTCCACCACCTGCAGCACGAGGCATATCTAGCTGTACCGTACTTGATATGTCCGCGGCACTGCCCATGGCAGGAGCATTGGTCGCGTCGTCGTCGTCGTCGTGGCACCCCCAGTCGCGCACGACCAACCCAAACAGTTGCGCATAGAGTTCGTCGCAGTCGTCGATCTCCAAGCGCTCGCAGAACGCGCGCACCGTCTCGTTGAGCGGTCGCTCGGCTTTCAGAACGAACGACTGAACTAATCGTGTGGCGTCGTCGGCACCTGTGGCGACGGTCACTTCGTACGACAGCGTGTGGTCGAGCGTGAGATTCACGAGCGCCTCGCTGGTCTCGCGTACCGCCATGTCTTCCAACGCATCGAGCAACTGTCTTGACAAACCTTCCGTCTTGTAAGCGGGCATGCCCCAGTCGGCAACCAGCCGTCGGGCCTGTTCGTAGGCATTCTCAAAGCTCGCGAGATGCACGAGCTCGTGCTCGACGCTCGCGCGTGGCACGCGAACCCGCTCGCAGTGGGTGGCGTCGTCGTCGGCGGCAGCACACGCCAAGAGGCAGAGCCAGAGCAGCTTCACGAGACGCCACGGCATCGATCTTCTCTCTCTCTTTGGGCCAGCGGATCTCTGCGAGAAGATGCGCATCAAGCGCCGCAAAAAAATCGAAAGAACTCAAAGATCAAAGATCCATTGATCCTGAATATAGGCCCAACAAGGATCCGAGTACACTATGCTAGGACTCAAGTTGAAGTTGGGTCCTAGTTTATGGGTTCTCATAGAAAGTTCATATTAGTATACATGGAAAATGGGGCTTTGTTTCTAAAAGTCGTCGCCGCCGAGAATCGAGTCCATGAGGCTCTCTTCGTCGTGGCTCAGCACCGCCGCGCGGCTCTCGCGCTCGTGCTCGTGGGGCGGCGTGCAGTGCAGTTTGCCCAGCCCCACGGGCGCGCTGTTGAGTAGCCGGCGCGCCTGGTCGCCGCCAAACTGCACGGGCGGCAGTGTGGACGACGACGGCACGGCCGTGGCGTGGACTGTCTGCGGTCGCTCGCCGTCTTTCTGGACTTCGACGTCCACAAAGTGCTTCTCGAGCTCTTTGAGCGTCGTGGGCTTGACGGCCGCGTCCTGCAGTTTCTTGAGCACGAAGTCTTTGCCCATGAGCCGCTGCGTGCAGAGCGCGACGTCGGTCGCCGTCTTGCGGACCTTGTCGCTGCTGTGGGCGAGCGCCGGCGCCACGAGCTCCAGAACGTGGTGCGCACTGATGCCGTCCGACTGGAAGCCGAATTCGGGCACGAGCAGCCGCAGCAAGTGCATTTGCACGAGCGCGTCCGTCTCTTTCGCACTGACGCACGACACGGCGTACCGCAGCGTGTGCGGGTTCGTGAGCCGCGTGAGCTTGAGAATGCACCGGCACGCCGCGCGGTTCGTGCGGCTGTTGGGCTTTTGCATGGTGCCAAAGAGCCGCATGATGGTGAGCAAGATGACGTCGCGCACGGCGTCCTCGCGCCACTCGACGCACGGGCCGTACACTCTGACGAGCGTCGAGAACGCGTCCATGGCGCTGTTGACCACGGGCGCGATGGCGTCGCTGAGACACCGGTAGACGACCGTGCAGTACGCGACAAAGTTGTGCTGCACGACGCTGTGGAACGCTGGCTTGACGTCGCGCAGGTCCGACTTGGCATCGGTGATGGTCTTCTCCACGTCCACGAGCGCCTCCTTGCGGTCGCTCCACGTCTTGCTCTCGAGCTTGTGCCACACGACGGGGCCCACGACGCTCTGCGCCTGCTGCTGCATGGTCTCGAGTAGTGCGCGCGTGGTCGCGTCGTCCTCTGCGGGCAGAGCCACGAGCACCATGGCGTGCGTGGCGTCTTCTTCTTCGGCCTGGTTGGCATTCTGCGCGGCCTGTGTCTGCTGCGACTGCTGCTGTCGCTCTTGCTCGCGCTGCACGACCAACTCATCGATGCGCCGCTTGATCACGCGCAGCATCTCGGGCTTGACTCCCGTCGTGAGCTGTGCGTTCACGGCCTGGCCGTTGATCAAGTGCAGCTCGGCAATGAGCTCCACGGCGGCCTTGCGCGTCTTGTCGTCAGCGAGCTTGAGCACGGGCACGGCGAACTGCATCGCGACCTCGACGTTGAGCGCCGTCTGGTTGTCGACGCCAAGCTCCTTGATAAGCAGCCGTAGTGTCTCGACGCGCTGGCGGGGCGCCACTTCCTTGGCGCTCAAGTGGAGCAGCACGTGCGGCAGGACGCGGAGCTTCTTGAGCTTGGCAAGCCGCACGACAGCCTGCGATGCCTCGCGCTGCGTGCGCTTGTTCGAGTCGCCGAGTTTGCCCACGATCGCGCGCGTGAGCCCCGAGAGCTGCTCGTTCAGCGGCGCGTACTTGAGAAACGACCGGTCCAGCACGGCCGCAAACTCCTTGAGGACGCCGCGCAGACACTCGAGCGCGCAGTACATGACGGGCGCGACGCGGTCGTCGACGCCGCACTGCACAGCGGCGATCGCGGCGCAGAACAACTCGCGGCGGTTCGCGGCGTTGGCGAGGTCCGTCTTTTTGAGCTGGTAGAGAATCGCGTCCAGACCGTCCTGGCGGTCGCCCCACGGGTCGGCGCCCAAGAGCCGAGCGACGCGCTCGCCAAACTCGTGCGTGATGGCGGCACCCGCGTCAAACGCAAACGCCGACTCGTCGGCGTGGTTCGCCTCCTCGTCTTCTGTACCGACGGCGTTTGGCTCGGAAGACGAAATGGGGGACTCGTGGTCGTCGGCAGCAGCGAACGACGACGCCAGGATCGGTGCCTCTATGGATGCCGCGCGAAGTCGCCGCCCAGCACCGGCAGACGGACGCGGCGGCAGCTTGGGCTCGTCCCAACTGAGTGGCGTGTGCTGGTGGAGACTCTCTTCTTCTGTGATACCCTGCAGCGAGCCACGGCGCTCGGGGCGGGACGTTCTCACCGACGGCACTGCGCTGGGCGTATCGGGCTTGCGCGTGGCGAGTGGAGACGCCGCTGGAGAAGACGATGACGTCGCTGGCGAAGTCTCCGCGTTGCTGCTGAGCGGTTGCTGCTCCTCGTGTTGAAAGGGACGTCGCGTGGGCAGCGTCGATGCCGGTGAGCCGTGCGTTCTCCGCTTCACGGGCGACGACGGAAGAGGAGAAGACGAATAGCTGCTTGCGGTCGTCGAGGGGGACTCGGTACCAAATTGAAACTCGCTCAGCAGCTGCGAGCGACACACAGGGGAGGAGCTGGGTGCTTGTGACTGTCGCGTCGGCCGTGTCGAGCGCGCACTTGCGATGCGGTCTCCGAGACCCAGCTCCGTGTCGGCCCGGGACGGACCGAACGCCTCCTGGTTCCCACTGCTGGCCGTGCCTGTGTCGCTTCGTGGCGGCTGAATGCGTTTAATAGGTGAGCTGCTCGGTCCGAGCGCCGTGGGCTTGCTGCGGTTGTTGTGGAGCTTGGCTGGGGAGACACCCACGACCACGAGGTCGGACTCGTGGGGTGCGCCCATGATCTTCGCTGTCCGTGCCGGTGGAGACTGGTTCCCACTGTGGCTGCTGCCAATCGGTCGCTCTTCCTCGCTGGAGTCTGCAAACACTTCGACAACGTCCTCTTCATCATCGCCCTCATCACGGTCGTGGGGCGTGACGTCGTTCCGCTGCGGTCCTTCGCCGGGCTTGTAATCGCATGCAAAGACTTCTTCCTCTTCTTCCTCTTTCTCCTCTGGCTCGTCTTTCGCTTTGAGTTCAAACGTCGCCACGCGGTCGTTCGTCTCTTTCTCGTCGGCTATGGGAGACGCTGCTGGTACGCCCGTGGGTGCCACCACAAGAGGAGGTGTGGTCGGCCGCTGCTGCTGCAGATCGTCGTCCATTTCGGCTGCCGTGAACTGCTTGATCTCCGTCACGTCCTCTTCCTTGTATGGTTGGACAGCGTCTTCATCCTCTTCCTCCTCACACTCACCCCTCGGGTCGTCCTTGCGGTGGTCCGCGTCATTGTTCTGCTTGGCTTCCGGATCCTCCGTTGACGCCGCTTCCTTGTCATATACTGCTATCGCCACTGCCACTGCCGCTGCTGCCGTAGCAGCTGGTGCGGAACCCGTCGACGACTTGCGGCGGCCCAGTTTGAAGGTCGACTTGATGCGGCCCATGACGCCCTTGGGTTTCTTCACGACGCCATCGTCCTCGGGCGCCTTGGGGGCTGATGAACTACGCGGACTCAGCAGCGTCGGCATGGTCATGAAGCGGCCGAACGGAATGTCACGCGGTCGGCGCTCTGAGGGAGTTAGCGAAGGGAGCTCCTGCCCAGCATCCCTGCCACTCACTACTATCTATATCTCCCACGGGGGATCCAGCGTTCAGCCCGATATAGCGAAGAGCGAGCGAGAGCATCTATCTTTTGCACCCAATGCTGGTCGCGAGTTGGCACTCCATATAGAGTGGGCCGTTGGGATCCCTGGAGAGACGTGGGGCTTCCGATGGTCACTGGCGGGAGACTTCAGGATAAGACACCTCTCTGTCCACGCCAGTCAACTTGATTCGTTCGAGACCTGCACTCTTTTGGTCGTGTGAGGTAGAGATAAGCTCGCGAGGCACGTGGAGCCACCACCATGGACTGCTTCTCCATACTTTAGTGGAAGGCCGCTGTAGACTGCCAGCCACTCCACTCGGTCCCAATAAACGCAAGAGACCATGGCGTCGCCGCTGCTCACGAGCTTGGTCGATGCGCAGAGCCTTCTGCACGCGCTCTCTGAGCTCGTGAGCGACATCAGCCGTGCGATCGAGGACCCGTCGCTGACGCGAGAGGAGCACTACCTCGAGCGCGTGGCGCCGCAGCTCAATGAAGTGACCGCCAAGTACCAGGCGCTCGCGTCGTTTCTCCAGGGAAACAAGCGCGACCACGACAAGGAGTACCGCGCAGTCCAGCGCGCGTTTGTCGCGGCCATGCAGGAGCTCCAGCACGTGCAGCGCCAGGCGGCCAAGCGCCGCGAGCTGCTGTGCGACGCCGACTTTGTCGCCGTCTCCAAGATCTCGGCCATGGACGTGCAGGTCGCGAAAGAGGAGATGCTCGAGGCGCAGCAGATCGCAAGCGAGGCGGTCGTCGTGAAGCAGCTCTTCCAAGAGGTCGGCGCAATTGTCCACCAGCAGGGCCAGGGCATCGACCAGATCGAGAGCAAGGTCGAGGCCATTCGCATCGAGATTGGCCACGGTGTCAACGAGCTCCAGCACGCGCGGCAGCTGCAGCGCGAGGCGCGGCAAAAGTACTTTCTCGCGCTCGCGCTCGCGCTGCTGGTCGCTGCGGCCGTCATCGTCCCGGTCGTGCTCGCCTTCACCTAATAACAAATAAGAAATATATCCGAAGTGAAGTAGCTGCTGTCACAATCGCGGGGGAATTGGGTTCAGGTTGCGCGAAGGTTGTTCGTTGGTCGTGAAGGTGACGTGAAGGTAGCCGTACCCCTCCAGTATCTGTGGAGTGGATCCGTGGGGCGCTGCTCCCTCCACATCCGAACGCAACGCCGGACGCTTCCCCCGAATATCCTTCGCTCTCTCTCCCTCTCTCTCTCTCTCCGTCCTCTCCGCCATGCCCGAGACGACCGCCAAGCCGCCGCACGCAGAGGTGCACCACCCGGCCACGGTCGGCAGCACCTTCATGCGCCAGTACTACCACTTGCTGGCCAAGGAGCCCGGCAGTCTCCACCGCTTCTACAAGGACGAGTCGACGTGGTGCCACGGCGTCGGGTCGCACATGCAGGACGCCATCACGGGCCAAAAGGCCATTAACGACGAGATCCTGCGCCGCGGCTACGCCGGCGCGCGCGTCGATCTCGACATTGGCTCGATCGACTGCCAGCCGTCGCTCCACGGCGGCGTCTTTGTGCTCGTCACGGGCGTCATGACGCTCGCGAGCAACGTCGTGCCCAAGCCGTTTGTGCAGACGTTTTTCCTCGCCGTGCAGCCCAACGGCTACTTTGTGCTCAACGACTGCCTGCGCTTCCTGGAGCTGCCGGGCGCGTCGGCGCCGTCGGCGGCGGACGCGGCGGTGCAGCCCACGGACGCCAAGAAGCAGCCGGCGCAGGCCGCGATTGGCACGCCCGTGGCCGCGGCGTCCCCCGCGCCCAAGAGCAAACCCGTGACCCCCGTGGTCAAGAAGGACAAGGCGCCAGCGTCGCCCGCGGTGAAGCCCGTGGTGGCCGAGACGCCCGTGTCGCCCGTCAAGATCAAGAGCCCCGTGCAGCCCAAGGTGGCGTCCCCCAAGGCGGCACCGGCGGCGGCGGCTGCTGCTGCTGCGCCTGCCTCGCCCATGAAGAAGGCGGCGCCGGCCGAGGCCAAGACGACGCCCAAGCCGTCTGAGACCAAGCCAGCGACCCCGGCGTCGCCGGCCGTCGCGTCCGCTGCTGCTGCGCCTGCTGCGCCTGCTGCGGCGACGCCGACGTCGCCTGCTAAGCCGACCCCCGCTGCGCCTGCCAAGCCGGCGGAACCCGTGGCGCCGCCGGCGCCCAAGACGTGGGCGGCGCTGTTCTCGGGTGCGCCCGCCGCAGCGGCAGCCCCTGCTGCGGCGCCCAAGCCTACCCCTGTCGCTGCTGCCGCCAAGCCGACGCCGGCGTCGCCCGCGCCGACGGATGCGATCGCCAAGACGGCGGAAGCTGCGGCCGCGACGGCATCGGCCGCGCCGCAGGACAAGGAGAAGAAGCGTCTCTACAGGTACATTCGCTCCCCTCCCGTGGCCGTGTGTTTTGGATACTGATCTCTTTCTCGCTCCTCTGTAGCCTCTACATTCGCGACGTCCCGCCGCAGACCAAGGAGAGCGATCTCCGCGAGCTCTTCAAGTCGTACGGCGCGATCGCGAGCGTGGGCGTGCCCGCCGGCCGCGGCATTGCGTTCATCGACTACCGAGAGGAAGACGCCATGCGTGCGGCGCTGGCCGACGACAAGGAATTCAAGCTCTTTGACAAGGTCATTCACGTCGAGGAACGCAAAGGTGCGGTTTGGACGGTTTGGAAGAAGAAATGGCTCGTCTAGCAATGTACTCACTCAACTGGATCTCTTGTACAGACAAGGAGCGCAGCGGCTTCCGTGCTGACACGCGCGGCGGTCGTGGTGGCGGCCGTGGCCCGCCCAAGAGCGGTCGTGGCGACGGCAAGGAGCGTCGCGACGCTAACGGCAAGGCGCCCGGTGCGGCGGCGGCCAACGGACCGCGCAGTGCCGCCAACAATGGCGACCGACGCGACAAGGGCGGGCGGCGATCCGGCAAGGAGGACGGCGGCCGTGGCCAAGCGGACTAGGAACAGTACAGTCAACGTGCAGTTTCGTGCCCCGGTCTTCCATGCAGCGTATCTCTATACCCAACCACACACAACACACACAGCAAGAGAGAGGAAGCAAGAAGAACCACGTGCTCTTTGATGGGGAGGCCCGACTGAAGAAGCATGCGTTAGGTAGTATGAACGCGAGGAGAGCAAGCGAGCATAAGAGTAAATGACCTTGCCAATCGCATCGACCAGAACGTCTGGAGAAAGAAAAGATCCCGGTAGAGAGCAGTCTATTCATTACCGCGATGTTGCTTTCTTCCTTTTCTGGGGTTGGCAGACTACTATGGATTAACCCCCTACCAACGCTTGCCCGCCAAACGAGACCGCCCGCGCCTCCCGCCTGGGTAAACTTTTCCTATCATGCTCACAGTGTACAGTACACGCCAAAAGCACCCTCTCGGAGCCCCTACGTCGCGACCTGGGCTTCTTTCAAGACGCGCAACGCCTTCTTCGTGTCGCCCTTCTTTAGGTAGAAATACACCAACAACTCGAGCGACTCTCGGCACGTCGCATTCTCGCTGACCGCGCGCGACACGCTCTCTTCAGCCTCGGGGATCCGGTTCTGCAGAATCAGCGCCGTCGCATTGTTGACATGGACCGCGGCGCGCGCCGTGTTGACCTGTGGGCAGCAACAAATCCCACTCATCAGCTCACACATTCTCCTTGACATGATACTTCAGAAAGGGGGGTCGTACCGGAAGCTTGGCCTCCTTCGCGTACAGCTCGGCGTGCTGCATGAGATCGCGTTCCGACTGGAGCACCTGAGTCGCCTCAGCCGCACGCGACAGCATACAGAGCGCCTCGGCCGCGTATGAGCGAGCGAGGAATCTATAGTCACATTTAACAAGAAAAATTTGAGATCTCCCAAAGCAAAAGGAAATGGCCACACATAAAACAGAACGTACTGGTTGGGCTTGGTCGCCGACGGAAGTGCGAGCAGCTCCTTGGCGCTCGTGATAGCGAGCTGCGGCTCGTACATGGACAGGTACACGTACGCCAGATTGACCAAGGCCTTTTGGCGCAGCAGATCCAACGCCTCAAAACTCGCCTGCACATTCTCGGCACTGTCCATGTCAAAGCCCGCGGCCGTTGCAGCTGCGACTGCTCCACCACCGATGGACGGCGACGCAACTCCACCACCGACCGACGACTGGCCATTCGCCTTGGCCGCAGTCTCGAGCAGTTGGTTGCACAACAGCACCACGTTCTTGAAGCACTTGGCCGCAAACGGCAAATTCATCTTGGGGGCACCGTCCGGACCGCTGGCACTGTTGGCAGAGGCCGCGGCGCCGTTCGCACCGCCGTTGCCATTGTTGCCCTTTTGGTTCTTGTCGGGCAGTTCGATATCATCGGCGCTCGACGATGGTTGCGACGTCGACAGCAGTACACGACGGTGGGACCCCATCCCAACAACGCCCTGGATCAGTCCGCTCTTGTGACTCGCGGTCGCCGCCAACTTCGTGTGCTGCGCAAACGCGGCCGTGCAGCACTCGCCCATGCGGAGCCAGAGCTTGGGGCGATTGAAAAAGAGACGCGACGACGCGTGGAAGCACCGAAACGCAAGGGCAAAGTCGCCCTGGAGTAGCAAGTGCAGCCCATTATTGTAGAGGATCTCGTACTGCGAAGACGTCTACAGAGGACACAGGAGGGTGAGCCCACCCATGTGAAGCATACAACGGATATGATATAGCCTACGAAAACGTACCGAGATAACGACAGCTTCCTGGGACGCCCGACGTGGCTTGGACGACGCGTCGAGGGCACGCGCAAAGTACGACTGCGCGGCCTTGCGCTGGCCCATTTGAAAGTGGATACACCCCATGTTGTTGAGGAAAATGCTCTCGTCCACGGCGGGCTGTACACACGACGCCAGCAGCTTGATGCACTTTTTGTAGTTGGTCCGCAAGTACTCGAGGTTGGCCTTGAGAAAGAGGCCCGTGGACTTTTGCACGGCAAGCGACGGGTGGCCGATCGCGGTCGACGTCTTCTCGGCGCTGGCGGCGGCGCCGCCACTCTCATCCCCGCGCTCGCCCCGTGGTTTGATCTCCTTTTGGAGAATCTCGAGCGCTGACTTGACTTCCTTCTTGGACGTTTTCAAATTGCCCAGCAACAGCATAAGCTTCGACTTGTACAAGTGGAGGCGAAAGCGAAACTCGACCACATCCAGACTCTCCTTCTTGGCTTGCTGCTGCGCGGCCGCGTCCGCACCACCGGCATCGCCTCCACCACCACCGGCGCTCGCCGATCCGTTGCTGGCTGCCACGCCGCCATCGCCTGCGCTGCCGTGGCCCAGCAACTGGCCGTTGAATCCGTGGGGCTTTTCCAAGTACGCGACGATCGCCTGCGCCTTCTTGACGGTCGCGTACCGCTCGCGGTCCGTGGCCACGCAGCCACGCGTGCTGTGCAGGATAATGTCGAGAAACAAAAAGCACACATGCATCGCGACGCGCTCGTCGATCGGTTCAATGTTGCGCAGCAGCACGTCGAGCACGCCGCTCGCGGCCGCGTACTGCTTTTGCTGGAAGAGCGCAGCCGCGAGATTGTACCGAATGAACGACGACTCACGCTCGAGCGACGCGGCGTCCATGACGTCGCTGCGCTTCTTGTCGTGGTCGTCCGACGCCAGCGCGCTCAGCAAGTTGCGCAGACTGTGCTCAAAGTCCTTGGCGCCGTACTTGCCCGAGACGTACCCGGCCAGCACGAGGTTGTGCTGCACCTTGATGTCGCGCTCGGGCGCGATCTCCTCGGACAGCTTCTGCAGCGCGTCAATGGCCTCGACGTACTTGCCGGCACTGAAGGGAACGAGGAGGAACGCACAAGGGTCAGTGGCAGAGAAGGGGGAAGGAAACCAGAGGGAAACACACAGGCCCAACGCACTTGTACTTTTGCTGCGCGCGGTGCGCGAGCGACGACTTGTTGTCTTTCCCTCGCGAATCGCCCGACATGCGCGCCTGGCGGGCGTGAGGCAACGGTCAGAGAGAGAGATGATCACTACCCTGCGCGTACCCCTCCAGACGTACCCCGTTCTCGCTTCGAGCGTAACTTCCCCTCGGTCTCTCTCTCTCTATTGCTTGCTTCGCGCCGCCCGTGCTTTCCCCCCAGAGGCCGCTGTGCGTGGAGGTCGCTCGTCTACCGGAGTTCGCCGCGTCCGACTTGACTTACGCGTCTGAGTCTTTTTCGCCGTGGGCCGTGCTTCCCCACACGCATCCAACAATACGAACACGGTGAGTTCCCAACATATATCGGTTCGTAACATTACGTCCACCATACCTAGTAAATGTCTAAATTCAGTAGGATTTGTAGATTTTTTCCAAAAAAGGAAAGGCAAGCATACGGAAATCTTGGGGAAACCCGGTGCCCGTCATCAACTTCATTGTCTCATCACAACTCGCTCTTTTCTTTTTGCAGATTGACTTACGCACGTTTCCTATGCAAACACGTTCTGCTGCTCTTTGTCGATGGTCATGGTGTCGTCATCGGGGGCCTCGAGCGCACTGAAGTTCATAAAGTGCGTCCTGCGGTGGATCTCGTGGTAAAACTCCTTGGGGTTCCCGAGCTTCAGGTCGTACTTCATGCCCGTGTTGTGCTTGACGCCCATGAAATTGTAGTTCCACACTTCCTCTTCGGGCACCATATAGAACCCCAAGAACCGATCCGACAGCAGCATCTGGACTTTCTCGTAGTGGGTCGGTGCAAATCCCGATGGGTTGGCCCCCGTGTCCTTGTTCTGGCGTCCCCATTCAAACCCGCCTGGCGTGAGCTTGTACGCCGTGAGCGAACACGACCCTGGAGTAAAGCTACAGGACAAACAAATATCACAATCAGATTCATCCTCATGAACACGAGACACAGAGAACAAAACTCACCTGCACGTGATGATGACAGCCTTCTCGCCGTCCCATGCCGAGTTCTCCGACATGATCTTGGAGTGGAAGGTGACATCTTGTGGTGGCAAATGCGGCAGCTCGTTGGGCTGCGTGTGGATCCAGCCCAACGCTTCCATGCCTTCGAGGTACTCGTGTTCGGGCAGATTGATCGGTACACTCACGCTCTGGTGGGTGCCAAGCTGCGGCGGCATGACAATGCATCGAATTTCCTTGACGTGCGGGTTGTCCGGTGGGCTCACGCCGTAGATCAGGCCGCAAATTTGAGTGCGCAAATCGGCAATCGTGATGAACTTGTTGAGCACATTCTTGGGTAGCACGTATGTATAGCCCGTCTCGCGAATGTCGTCGGACGAGACGTAAATGTGGTTGGTCCGCAAATGCAAATTCGTCGCCGAGATCGCACGCACGCGCCAATCCGTCTTGGAAGCAAACGACTGCTGTTCGTACTGGCTGGTCGTCGTAATGACCATTTCGTCTCCGTGCACGTTGACCGTCTTCGTGGTGACGGCGGTGAGTTGGCTTTGTTCACGTGTTTGCTTCTCGACCTCGGCCATCTGCTGGCGTTGCAGTGACGGCGCCGATATTTCCATACCGAGAATAATGTCGCGAATCTCTGACTGCGTCAGCGACGCGACGTTCACGTTGTTCTTCTTTCCATAGTCGCCCAAAATGAGATCCTTCAGCTGCACTTCAACCTTGAGCCACTGCTCATCCGTAAGCGAAGGCCACACATGGTGTGGCTGCGTGACGGTCTCGGCATCAGGCCGGAGAAGCACCTTGGTGCGATCGTTACTCACATGGAGCGCACGCAAGATTAAGATCAAGCGCGAAAACGCCGTGTAGGACGTAATCGAGTTGAGCCAGTCATCGTAGATGTTGAATAACACCATTTGCGGCTCGGTCGCCTTGAGGATGAGATCACCAAACTTCTCAATCTTCAAGCAAGCCTGGAAGGGGAGTTGGAGCTCGCTGCCCTTGATCACAATGTTCGGGAAATCCAGCAAGTGCACTTCGAGCGGATCCAGCATGCCCTTGCGCGTCACGATGATTTGCTTCGGCTGCTCTTCGACAGGCAATGAGCGAATCAACGCGGCCACTTCTTCCGCCGTCTTCCACTTAGCGAGCTGGCCCAATCGCTTCTGGCCAGCCCACACCGACGTGTGGATAATCTTGAGGAAGAGCTGACCCGTGCGAGGATTGAAGATGAAGATCGCTCCGTTGATCGGCTTGGTCGTCAAGTTGCCCTCAAACGTCTTGTGAATCGTCACGCGGTAGACATTGGTATCGTCAACAAACCAAATGATCTGGTTTGAGAACAGCTCGCCGTAGTTTTGGCTCGACAGATACGGTTCCGTCGGCTCTGACGAGTATAGCTGCAGACCCTTGCGGATCCGCTCGCGCAAAACGTAGAGAGCAGGGTTCGCCTTCATGATCTTCGCCATTGCTTGCTGCATCAGTGGCTTGCAGCCCGGGAACCAGTTGCCATAGCCACTGTACAGGTTGTACGCCAAATCGATCGCGAGCAGAACACCCGTCGGGGACGGGTAGATGGTCATGTTGTCCGTGGTGTAGTCGAGGAACTTGGCGCGCGCGTACCGCTCGACATCGTGAGAATCGAAATCGCCCCAACGGAGCTGCACATCGATCCAGAACTTGGTGCTTGTCGAGCCGTCATAACTGTCCTTGGTATCATGCAACAGCGTCGGTCGACTCATCTGCCACTTGTACGCGGCAAACAACAAGACGTCAGCACACGACGAGTTCATCTTGTACGACTTGCGCGGATGGATGGTCTCCTTCTGGACGTTCTCAATCTCGAGCGCATCCAGCTCCTGATCAAACACTTGGCAGAGATCCATAACCACCGATTCGTGGATCTTTTGCCACAAGTGGGCTCGGAAAATCTGGATCAGCGAGATCTTGAGCGTCGGGATCTTGCCGTGCATGAAGATACCGGTCAAATCTAGCTGCACTTGGAACCCGACGTACACATTGGCGCGATTGATCGTCGGCGACCACCACAACGTGAAGCGACGGTTCGGAATCTGGTTCAGACCCGATCGCTGCGCGTTCGTGAGCTTCTTGTACTTCATACTCTCTTCAAACCCGGACGCTTTTTCCCAGAAGAGACCTTCCCACGTGGGAAAGTACGTGCCCTTGAAAAGTGTGTGCTCCAAAATGCCTTCGACGCCACCCAGAGCTTGGATCACATCTGTACGATAATTGTTCAAGTTCCAGAGCTTTCCGTCGTGGCGCTGGTGCGTCCACCAGAACGGATTCTGACGCGGCACTTGGTAACGCTTGAAATCCGTACGCACACGCCAACCCTTGTCGTACGCGAGCGTGTGGCGATCTTTCTGGAACAACGTGTTGATACGCGGAATGCCACGGTCCCATGAATCCTCCAAGTCTTCCAGCGTCAATCGTCGATTCTGAGCGTTGGCTTCTTGCCGCTTCAACGCGTACTCAGCCCACACACGCTGCGAGTCGATAAATTCAGATTCCCATGGTTGCAGGTAGCGAAACAGGTTAGGGATCAACTGATCATCTTCGTGGGACATACCCGAACGGAAATGCGTCACGCCAGAGTCCGTCTGCTTCGAGTACCGCAAGTCCGACTGAGGAATCAACACGTGGCCCATCGACAGCATCCCCAAGCCACCCAACTCCTTGGGCGTGTAAAACACCACTGGCGGGAACCGCGACGGCATCTTCGAGTTCAAGCCAATCTTGATACGCGTCTGCATCTTGTTCTCACACTTCACCAACAAGTCGAGCAGCTCTTGAGTCTGCACTACGGCCTCACGGTAGTACGTCATTAACCCAATCAACGCCGAGTTCCACTTGTTCGCGACCTTGGTAAACGTCGTGCTACCGGACGACATGAGAATTTGACGAATGCGGTTCTCAAACGACTGCATCGACTCTTCGTCCACGCGCAAATACGCCTGCGCTGTGCGTTCCTTCGTGGCTTCGTTCTGCAAGATCCACACGCCGTCCTTGTGGGTCAGGTCTTCATCGATCGCTCGGATCTTTGGCAGGATGCGCACTTCAAAGCCGCTCATGCTAAACAGCACATTCGGGTTGTCCTTGGAGTACACCGACAGAAAGCTGTTCTCCCAGTCAAAGGTCGTCATCGATCGTGGCAGACGATTCTTCATGTCCCAAAACGTCGCGCGGCCGAGATTCACATCATGCTTCATCAACCGCATGCGCGCGTCACGCGGCCAGCACTTTTTGTTGTTGTACCCAACCACATTCTCGTTGTTCGGATCGGGATGCTCGGTCAAGTACCGCTGAATCAAATCCCTCGAATCGTCGGCGTCGAACCGGAACAGCATGTAAACCTTGTCGATGTATCGCGTGTACAAACGGATGGGGTGGCGCATCTCAGTCGCTGTGTCCTTGAATGACAAGTAATCGTTAGGCATTTCCGGTGGACCGGCAATCTCTGATGCGCGCGTGAGGCCGAGTAGCAGCAGGTCGATGATGAGCCCATAGTACTGGAAGATGAACGACGTGAACTGGAGACCGCGGACGAGACCATACGAGTTGGTGTGCATCATATCCTTGTACGCGAGCACCACGTTGTTCTTGGCAGTCATATAGTCCGCAATGTTGTGGTCCACGATCAGCCGGAGCAGGCGGTTGAGCACGGTCAAGTCGATCTTCTCGTACACCTTCTCCAGTTTGGTCTCCATCATCACCACGCATTCGTCATTAGACGTATCCCACACGTCATGCAAGTTGTTGATGCCCTGACACCACTTGTACACCAACAGCGGTGGCGGTTCCGAGTCGCTCGGCTTGATCCAAGACGGGAACAGGTTACGCTTATCCGCCTCGTACCACAGGTACTGGTCCAAGTACGCGTCCGTAATCTTCTCCAGCGGCTCGATATCGGTCACGGGGATCAAATGGCTGTACAAATCCATAAACTCAATGTGGACTTCTTTGAAGGCACGCTGCGTGAGCAGATGGCGCTTGATTCGGGACAACGCCTCGTGCGGGTTGTCGTACGCCTGCTCAATGAGTCCCAACTCTTCGCGCTGCGACTGATTCAACCGGCTGTTGACTGAATAGTTTTCCTTGAGACGCTCAAGTGCCAAAATCAACAGCTTTGTGTCATGTTTGTACGAGAGCGGTGGGAATGGGATGGGCGAAAACTTGCGATTCTCCAGCCAGTGGACGGTAGTCGTGTAGACGGCAACGGCTTCCTCCGCCGACACGTACGGGCCGTCCTTCAAGTAGTTGTGCTGACGCTCCTGTTCGGCCTTGAGCCACAAACGCGTGAGCCGCCCAAGGTTCTTCTTACACACCGTTTTGTCGACCGTCGCACCGCGCTTAATGCGTTCGCGATTGTAGTGGGCCACATTGGTCCACCAATCGGCCTTGGACTTCACGTACCGGAGAATCATGTTCTCAATCGGAGCGGGGAGGCCAGGCACCTTCCACGGGATGTTTGCTTTCCAGCATCGCCAGGCTTCGCTCAGATGCTGCAGGATCGTACGTGCCTTGTTCGCCTTGACACCTTCCGGCATCATATCCAAAATGTCGTGCATGACAGCAGCACGAAGCTCGAGGTCGTAATGGCTCTCAACACGCTGCTTGGTCACAGTTTTGGCCACACCCTTTGAGTGGCGCCCTTCAAACTGGCGTGCCAACAAGTTGCCGAGCCAACGCTCGAGCAAAGGGATGATGCCTCGAAGGAAGAACAGCCACACGCGCCAACCAGGAGCCCAGAAGCCACATCCAGGGCCCTTGCCAACTGGACCAGTGTTGAAGCGGTAGTAGATCAAGTGCTTCAGATCCTTGCACATGCGCACCTGGCGCATGAGGCGGTACTTGTAGCGATACATGCCCGTGAGTTGACCGACATGCGCGAAGATGTACTGCAACCCATCCGCCAGTTGGAACGCATCAACATTGCCCAGTCGGTATTGCACATGCGCGTCGACAATGAGCTTCGTGAGCCGGAGAATCTCTCGCGTCAAGTGGAACGCATTGCCGAACCGCGATTTTTTGCGCTCCTTGGTTGTGAGTGTCTTGATGGGTTTGAGATTGAAATTGTAGTCGAGGTGCAAGTAGTTGAGATTCTTGCGGTGGATCAGCAAGTTCAACATGTTGTACCCTTGGCGACACACTTGCAAACCGGCCTCGACCCAATCAAGCTCGGTGCTCTGGAAAAACTTGGTCGACTTCAGCGCCTTGAAAAGATATTTTTTGTTGAGCGCCTTTGGAGGACGGTGGTGCAGCGAGTTGAGCACCCAGCATTTGAGCAGCTTTTGGTAACTCACGCGCACTTTGACGGGCTGTCCCGGAGGACAGTGTTCCTGGAACCAGCGGTTGACTAGCGGCACGTCGACGGCTCGACGCGTACGACCCGTGCGCAGGTTGAACGGACGTGGTGCCCAGTAGAGCGCAATGCCATTGGCCGTGTTCTCGTTGTACAACGGCTCGTCCGCCAAGATCGGTTCAAAGCCCATGGGCAACTGAAATTCTTCGTCTTCGTCCTCGTCGTCCTCATTTTCACGTGTCTTTTCGGTCGCACGGTTCACACGGAAATGCGAGATCGGGTTGATGATGGGGTCAAAGTAGAACGCGGGCAAGTCGGGATCCTCCGCCTTGATGTAGCAGAGCGCCGGACGGTGGTACGGCTGGATATGGACCGACCTCGGGCGACTGTTGTACAAAAATGGAAACGCGACCTTGTACTCCGTTCGGATCTGATGGCGAATGATAATCTTGTTGATATCATTGAACTCGTTCCAGTCGTCGTCGTCGTCATCGACGTCGCGGAAAAGCGGTTCAAACTTGGGGCCGCCGGGGATCGCGACGTTCAACGCCTTGGCCGTGAAGAAAGACTGCTTGTCGAAGAGGTACTCGTAGTTTGGGTCGATCAAGTCGCTCATCAACTGGCCGGCGAGGCGATGCAAGTTTGCCATGATGGGTACGGGCAATTTCCACTTGCGGTAGCTCGGGCCGTTGACAAACTTCGAGTCGACGAGCGGTTTCGAGTCGTACAGCCACTCGATCACGGCTTCATCATCTTCCTCGTCGAGCTCCATGGCGATCGCCTCGGGCGGCTCAATATCGAGAATGTTGTCGCCATAGTCGAGCGGGGGCTCTTCATCGTCAAAGGGCGGGAACCGCATGCGCTTGAAATGGCGACGGTCGCGCTTCTCGCGACGCATCATGATCCACATGGTGCCCCACTGCGCAATGTAGACCGGCTCAATGACCCACGGGATCTCGTTCACGAACGTAATCGCACCCGTCACGTGGTACAACACCTTGACATCCTTGACTTGTTCCCACGGCATGGGCATGTTCTCGAGCAGCTTGAACAGCGCGTGCGGAACGTACTTCAGCGCGCCAAGGTAGACGCGCTTGTCGTGGCGGAATTTCTTCGAGCTCATGTCACCGTGGTCCTTGATGATCTTGCGCACGTGCTCAGCGGGCATGTCGTCTTTCACCGACTCGACAAAGCCAAACTTGCGCTTCTCGCCGTACCGCTTGGCGTTCATTTTCGCCCAGCGACGCGCGCGCTCCTCGAGCATTTTCGCATGGGCTTCCTCGGGCGACAAGTTCTCGGTCTTGGCACTTTGCTGCTTGCCGTTGCCGCCGTTCGCCATCGCACGCTGCGCATTGCCGTTGGCGGCAATATGCACCCCTTCGATAGGTGGTGGCGGCGGCGGCGGTGGCGGCACGCCGGTGCCGAATCCAGACGCCATCGTGAGTGGCGCTCCCTCCCTCCCTCTCTCTCTCTCTCTCTCTCTCTCTGCCTCGTGACGTGGCGCCCCTGACTTCCTGTGGCGAAGCGTCCGATCTCCCGCGCTGGCGGTTGGTTTCCCTTCGCTTTGCCTTTGCGTGGGAGGAAAAACGCTGGAATCGAACCAATGGAAACAGGATATAAAACCTAATAACCTAAATCAACTAGGTGTAATAGAACCCGTGAAACGTGATAATGCATGAACGATTTGGGGGGAGTTGAAGTGGAGATTGATGGAAGAAAAGCGAGATAGGATCATGGCGAGCCCCAAGGATGCAACGCGCACCGCAGCCACGACGCCTAGCGGAGGGCTTCTCGCTGCACAGGACGATGTGACGCAAGACGAGATACCTCTGCGGCTCACGCTGGGTGACGCGACCCTCGTTATGGGAGCCTCCGGGCACTGGGAGCTGGGTGAGTGGCGAACTAGGATGGCGAGTGTACATGCTCGTTCGCTGATATACTGGTGAGAAGAGCACTCGCTCTTGCAGGAATACATTGCACAGATTGAGCGGCTTCAAGAGCAAAACGCCAAGTTGGAGAAGGAGAATACGCAGCTCAAAGAGCGCGGCGTCCGGCTCACCGAGGAATCCAACATGGAGAAGTTCAAATGCCAGTTGCTCATCGAGATGGTGAGGTTACAGGTGAATAATAGAGCGCTCTGGGTCGGTTGGCAGCTAAACAATTATGTGTATGTGTGTCTTACCAGCTTGCTCTATCAAGTCTAGATGAAGAACGAAGTCGTGGCGAGGCGGAGCTTGAGCGTTCGCGGATGACGAGCCTGCAAGGCGATTTGCAGTCGCTCATGAATGAGGCACGCAAACAGGGCGTTGACATTCGCAAGTTGGGAGCGGCTCTCTCCGCGCCGTAACAATTCATTCCCATGTCGGCCGCGTATGCTCTGGATAGTTCTGGTATTCTTTGCAATGGTGAGCCGCAATGCTCACGTCACCGAGGCCTGCCTTTGCTAGTTAAGCATTTGCTCGCCGTTTGATTTGATGGCTGCGTGATGCAGTGTGGTGACGAAACAGTTCCGGTGATGGTGTAGGCGTGAAAAGCCATCGCACGGATATAAAGTCAGCTTTTGACTTTCCCTTAGCAGGTCTCTCATCATGAGTGAGCGTCTTTTTTCGTCAGGAAATGAATCCAGTGGGCCCCACCGTATCTTCCATTTGACGCCCAGCCAGCCATGCTCCCGCTGGGACTCCCCACTGGGACTCCCAGCGGGAGGCCACAGAGGGACATCCCGGTCTCTAAAGGACACTGCTAAGCTACAGTACATGTGCCTCATCTTGCACTCAAATATTTCCCACTGGATCCTAACGGGTACAGTAGTACTGCAAAACCATCCACGTGCAAGTCTCCACCGCGACGAATCTCCCGCTTCAACTCTCCCCGCATAGGCTCCATGGGTGCCGAAGCTGAATTCTCATGAACGATTCTCAAAACTGGACTCGTGGATCCCGCGACCGTACACCGAATTCTCACGAGCGATTCTCAAAAACCTAGAATTGTGGTTCACGCGAACGAATGCACGGGCATGATCCTCAGTGTAGCGTAGCGTCAGACGCCGTGAGACTGAAGATCCGTGACTGACAGTGGACAGCGCACGTGGCCACATCAGTAACCCGCGACCAGTGTCGTGCGGGACAAGTCGGAGCATGCCATGGACCTCTTTCTTTCTCATGCGTAGTTCGTAACCGACACGGAAATCTCTGTATCAGAGTGTCCTCTCTCCTTTACGGAAGCGATCGGCACGCCCTAGCTACCCTTCAGATATGATAACGACACGACGACACTTGACCCAAAAAGAGAGAGCTGCTCCCCCTCGAGAGTCAGTACTGTAGCAGCTGTGGGGGTATAATACTGTAGAGAGAGGAAGGTCCGGTCCCGACCAACTCACTCGGCAGAAATCCGCTACGTGCCAGTAGAGTCGCGGACGGACACTCGCGTCCGGCTCGCGCATATAGAGATCCGCGCTCTCTCCCCCACGACTCGAGCGTGAGCGACGAGGCGAGCAGTACGTAAGAAGGAAGCCCCCCCCGCAGACACACACCATGGGAGGCTGCGCGTCGAAACAGGATGCGTCGGCGCCGTCGCACGCCATGCACACGACGCCCAGTGGCGGGTACGACCAGAACGTGCTGGGTGGCCACGATGGATACGCCCAGGAGGACAGCCGTCGCCGCCCGTCGTCGCAGCAGCAGCGCCAACCGTCGTCGAGGAGACAGAGCCGCGACAACAACTACGAAGCCCACGGCAGCAACCGCAGCAACGGCCCTTCGTCGACTGGCAACGGCACGCGGAACCGACCGGGCTCGCGCTCGGACGCCGAGCCGCGGTCTCAGACCAACCAGGGCGCCGGCGGCAGCAGCACGCGCGGTAACGCCGAGCGCAACGGCAATGGCAATGGCAATGGCAACAATGGCAACAATGACCGTCGGATGCGCCGAAATGAGACGGTCGACTTCGTCGATTTCAAGGACAAGGAAAAGAACGTGGTCGAGATGATGCTGAACAGCAACAAGGGGCTGCGCATGGCCGAGATCAACTTCCACGATCTCAAGCTCCAGAAGATTATTGGCGCCGGTGCGTTCGGTGAGGTCATCAAGGGAACGTACTGTGGCACGCCGGTGGTCGTGAAGCGAATGCTCCGTAACAAGATTAAGGAGGACAACCTTCGGATGTTTGGTGACGAGATCCAGCTCATGATGAACCTTCGACACCCGAACATTGTGCAGGTAACGTGGAGACTGCTTTGGGCTTGATGGGGATACGCGTTTACTGATCCGTCTGGTTGTTTG
>JAADXL010000469.1:0-25842 GCA_023337755.1 Pythium aristosporum | reverse complement strand
TACCGCCTTGCGCGGTCGTCGTTCAGGGATTGTAGCCATTGGGTAACGTCGTTGGAGAGCCATTCGCGTAGCTCTTCCAGCTCTGGTCTGCCGTCTTGGGCGCGCGCCTGATAGCTGGACCCACTGTCCATCGCTTGATTCGCCGCCTTATCGGCCATTTTGTTGTGCGTGCGATAGTGGTGGTACCAGCGTCGAATGCGTAGCGCGTCGGCGATGGAGCGTGCCTTCTCGTAGAGCGGGCGAAGGACATGATAGAATAGCTTGGGACAATGGAGCCTCGCAGTCGTGCCTCCGCCTGAACGTGGAGTCGACGAGCAGTCGAAGCCATCCAGACAATGGCCATCCAGCTCACACTGAACACCACAAACAGTTGGGCTCGCTGGATATGCCGAGACGTGTGGTGGTCAAGCCAAGCGAGCAGCTCAACGCCACCGACTGCGATCGAATATGTGAGCAACAGCACGAGCCAGCAGGAGCGAACGAGCCGTCGAGCCGATCGGAGAAACCTCCACTTTGTACGACCACGAATGGTGGGCGTCGAAGACAACAAAAAGGAGAGCGTGGTGATGCAACCAAGTGTGGCGATCGTCGTGAACAGTAGCGCACCGGTGACCCGCAGTTGACAGAGTTTCACAGACGTCTCCAAAGCCGTGGCAACGGCTGCCACGTGCGGAGAGGCGACAGCAAAGAGATAGGCGACGGCGCAGGCACACGCAGAGCTGGTGATGGCGTTGGTGAGCACCACGGCAATCACGTGGAGTGCGTCGTGCCACGGCTTCTTGGCCCCGAGATTGCTCTTGACAAGCTGGACCTCCTTTTCCAACTCGATGCGGATCACAGACGGACGGCGACTGCCGCTGACGGCTGGGTGGCGCGGAGTCGAACTGCGCTGGGAGACTTTGCGGCTGCCGCTGACTTTGCGCGAGGAGCCGCCGCGCCCGCTGAACCGTCGATGCTGCGACGATGGTTCGGACCCGAAGATCTCGGTGACGCGGTGCCGAAGACGGTGCGGCGACGCGGGTTGCAAGCGCGGGGGAGAGGCGACGGGCTGTGGCGGTCGTGGTGACGACGGTGTGTCCGTGGCAGGCGAGACACGTATGCCGACCGAGAAGGGTGGCGCCACAAACAGCATCCGCACGACGCGCAGAGGCATCACTCGAACGGACGCAAGAGCGCGCCGCGACCAATGAATCAGTGTCTGGCAGTAGCAGTCGCTGTTGTAAGTTTGCCATGCGAGACCGAGTTGGTTCGCTCACGTCGAGGTCGCTTGCCAGGACCAACCAGCAACCGTCGGCAGTGATGACTGACGAAACGCATCACCATTTCCCCCCACCAATCGCACCGTTGGGAGCAAAGAGAGCGATACTGTAAATTCATATTTTTTTCTTTGGGAGGAACGAACAGTCTCGTTTAACGTTTGCTATTGTCCCGTTAACACGAAAAATCCCAATCCTCTCAAGGACTGAAAACAATGCACAAGGGGTTGTGCGCAACGCCGGATGCATTGGATTTGCTGCTCGCTTCCCGAAATACTTGCAGCGAGCTCTCGGATCAGCAGCTCCACTCCCGAAAAAGAAGACGGCCTAGTGTTTCGAAGGCAGTTTACCATGGGACACTACTGGATGTACAACTGAACAGCATGGGACGGAAAAGGCAAGCGGTTGTCGCGGCTCTTGAGCGGAGCAGACCGCCAGTGGCAGACGAAAGCAAGGAACGAAACGACCGATGCGTTGCTGCCGTCTTCGCTGCTTGGTCGCATGTGTGACATGGCGCGAGCAGTCTTGACAGTTGCACTGGGTTCTCCGCGATTGGCTTCTTCTGCGATAAATTACTCGTCAGGAGCGTGATCGAATCGTACCGTGCCAACCTGCCAGTGGCAGTCTGCGTGGGCAGCCTGCCCTGGGCTCCATAGGCATGTCCCAATGCTGAAGACTCATCTCACTTACCCATCATCATAGCTTTCAACTTGACGGTGAAGGTAGATTACGAGGTAAATCTGTTAAATACAAAACAAGGTGCTTTGTATCAAACGGTAGTATACAAAGATCAAGTGAAATACAAAAGACGGTAGGTTAAGCGAGGGCATGATCACGATCCGTGATTCGTCGTGATCACGAACAACCGTCAAACCGAATCAAGTGGCGGCAGAGTGATGGTCACTCTGGACGCCACTTCGACGAGGGGCTCTGCACAAGATCCCATCCCTCATCGACCATAAACAAATCCACTCGCTTCAGTAGAAGTACGTCACGAGATGCTGCGCCAGAGTCTCCGCTTCCGCACCGCACTGAGCAACGCCGGCTCCGCGTGGACGCGACTGCGCGTGCTCTCCACGCCCAGTGCGTTGGGGCCCGACAAGCACGCGCCGATCTTGGAACAAATCGCCGCGACAGCCGCGCAAACCGACGGCGAGTCGCCGGACCACTCGAGCAACTACCAGCTCGTGATCGTTGGCACGGGGTGGGCTGGGTACGACCTGCTCACGCAGTGCAAGAAGCACCGAAAGGACATCGAGCTCGTTCTCGGCCGACCGCTCGACGTCGTTGTCATCTCCAAGCGCAACGTGCGTAGTGGTACCTCCTCGTATTTATCGGACAAAGACGACAGCCTGGGCTCACATAACTATGTGTTCTGTTTTCATGCAGCACTTTTTGTACACGCCGCTGCTTGCGAGCACGACCGTCGGCACGCTCGAGTTTCGTTCGATCATCGAACCGCTGCGCGACAGCGAGTTCCGCCACGAGAATGATTTCCACGTTGCCGCGGTCAAGACCATCGATGCGCAGAACAAGGAGGTGCACGTGACCGGAGAGGTCAATGGGCGCGAGTACAAAGTCAAGTACGACACGCTCGTGGTGGCGTGTGGCGCGCGGCCGATGACGTTTGGCTTGCCCGGCGTCGAGGAGCACGCCTTCTTCCTCAAGGAAGTCGCCCACGCACGTGCGATTCGCAATCGCATTCTCGAAAACTTTGAGCTCGCAACGCAGCCCGGCGTGACGGCGGCCGAGAAGCGACAGTTGCTCCACTTTGTCGTGGTCGGCGGCGGGCCCACGGGCATTGAGTTTTGCGCCGAGCTCCACGACTTTTTGCAGCAAGATCTCGTGCATATTTACCCACAGACGTCCAAGTACCTCTGCGTGACCCTGGTCGATTCCGGAGACATTCTCACGGGCTTCGACGCGTACTTGCGCCAGTTTGCGCTCAAGAAAATCACGTCCCGCAAGAACATGAAGATCCTCAAGAAGAACTGCGCAGCCGTCACGAAAGACAGCGTCACGCTCGACGACGGCGAGACCATTCCGTGTGGCATGGTGGTTTGGACGGCCGGTGTCGGCCCCAACGAACTCACCAAGTCGCTGCCCTTTGAGAAGAGCAAGCGCGGCAACATTCTCACAAACGAGTACTGCCAGGTGCGTGGTGTGCCCGAGGTCGAAGCCACGGCGCCGTTTGGCATGCCGTTGAAGTCGAACGTGTTTTCGATTGGCGACTGCGCCGAGATCGACACCTACCCGCTGCCCGCGACGGCACAAAAGGCGTCGACACAGGCCAGCTACTTGACGGCAGTCTTCCGCGGCCAGTACCCGGACCCGGCGCTGCCGTTCCGCTTCAAGAACAAGGGCATGATGGCCTACCTGGGCTCGTACGAAGGGCTCTTCGAACTCAAGAAGCCAACGGACAACAAGTCGGCTCTCGCCAAGCTCCACGGCTGGCGCGCGTGGTTCCTCTGGCGTAGTGCCTACCTCACCAAGCTCGGCAGCTGGCGCTTGCGCATGCAAGTGCCCCTCGACTGGCTCAAGGCCATGGTCGTCGGCCGTGACGTCTCGCGGTTCTAGCCAAAGGGCTCATGTTAGCCTTTTCTTAGCTTTTATTTGGCTAGCTTGCATACATTTGGGTGGTCCAACAAATCTGTTTCAACCAATAGAGAGATATAGAGAGATATTATTGGCTAAATCTCTGCGCGCTTACATTGATGTCGCATTCTTCAACCAATCGCACTAATCAAACCTACTCAACTTAGGTTTAAAACATGGTTGTGTGGTGCTTTGGAGCTCTTCGTTTGCATTCCTCAAGAGTGACGTCGATCGTCGAGTGCGAATAAGACGGTCGATTATGTTGCAGCGAGCGGTCTGTGGGTGCGCGGCGGGAGCGCCGACGGCAGCGCGCGCATTCAGCAGCTCCATGGCCGCGGCGCCGCAGGTGAAAGTCACCAAGACAGAGCGTGGCTCGCGGCTCGCGGAGCTGCGCGAGCGCCTCGCAACTGAGGCCCAGCAAGGCCCGGCGTTCACGGACCTGGCGCTCTCTCTCAAGGACTTTGGCCTTGAGGATGCGACGTCGGAAGCGTCGGTCAAGCCGTCGCGCAAGCCGAACGCATCGAACCGCAAGCCGAGCTGGCTCAAGGCGCAGCCCACGCAGGGCGCCAACTACGAACGACTGAAGCAGACGGTGCGCGGCCTCGGTCTCGCGACCGTGTGCGAGGAAGCCAAGTGCCCTAACATTGGCGAGTGCTGGGGCGGAGGCAAGGACGGTATTGCCACGGCCACGATCATGCTTATGGGTGACACATGCACGCGTGGCTGTAGCTTCTGTGCGATCAAGACGAGCAAGGCACCGGCGCCGTTGGACCCGGAAGAGCCCAACAAGGTCGCGACCGCGATCGCGCAGTGGGGGCTCGACTACATTGTGTTTACGAGCGTCGACCGCGACGACATGGCTGACTTTGGCGCCGACCACATTGCCAAGACCGTGCGGCTGCTGCGTGAGAAGCTCCCCGAGATTATGATCGAGTGTCTCACGCCGGATTTCTCGGGCGAGAAGCATCTGATCGACATGGTCGCCAAGTCGGGGCTCGACGTGTTTGCCCATAATGTCGAGACGGTCGAGCGGCTCCAGCGCCGCGTGCGCGACTACCGCGCCAACTACAGGCAGTCGCTGTTTGTGCTCGAGCAGGCCAAGGCCAGCGTGCCCACTATGGTGACCAAGACGTCGCTCATGCTCGGCGTCGGCGAGCGCAACGAAGACATTCTCCAGACGCTCAAGGACCTGCGCAACTCGGGCGTCGACGTCGTGACCTTTGGCCAGTACTTGCGTCCGAGCACCAAGCACATGCCCGTGAAAGAGTACGTGACGCCCGAGGCGTTTGCCGAGTGGCAGAAGGTCGCCGAGCAAATGGGCTTTTTGTACGTGGCCAGTGGGCCCATGGTGCGCTCCAGCTACAAGGCCGGCGAGTTCTTCATGAAGAACCTGTTGCAGAACCGCAAGCAGGCCCTGGCATAGGCCGATCTCCTCTGCATGGGGACCCCCATGGCCGGTACTCGTCCCAGGCGCTGTCGGTGCATGACACTCGCCTGTCTACCTGTTTCTTCTACCCATTCATTTACAGAAAAGAGAACCACGAGACCATAGACCCACCTACAGTTGACTATGCTCCCATCACGTTTCATTCAAAGTGTGTCTCTATTGAGTGGTAATTGCCTGTGCGATGGCGGCCGTGAGCATGTTCTTGACAATGCCAGTGCACGCGTCTGTACATAGATCGGCGGCCTCTTGAAGCTGCTCGTGCTGGAGCGAACCAGACTGAAGCATGTGTGTCATTCGCCCAATGGACGGCATGAACGAGAGCAGTACGCTGCCCTGTCCACTGCGCTCTTCCTCTCGCGACGGGTCCAACACGACTTGTTCATTGATCACACCGGCACTCGCGGCCGTGACAATGTCGTACATCTCGACGGCAGCATCCACCAGTGCGAGCGACGCGCAGTTGATCGCAGCGGCGAGCGCGCCGCCGTCGCTTTCCAGCACGACCACGTAGATGGACACGACGCACTTGGGTAGCTTGGAGAGGATCACGGCGGGCGACAGCGCCTGCACGAGAATGGACGAAAACTCGAGCTCGTCGTCGTCCTGGCCGCGCTCGCGGCGCGCGTCGGCGTCGGCAAACGGCGCAAACTTAAAGTCGCACACGAGTTGACCTTCTTCATTAAACTCGCGGTTGCTGCGCGTGTCGTTACGCGGCCCGTACACGGAGCAGAGCACGCGCGTGCGGTGGAGCTCGACGTAGGCCGAGCCCGACGCGCCGCTCACGACGCCGAGCTTCATAAACGTCGGTCGCAGATCATCGGGCGTGACCCGCAGACGGTCCAGACGCAGTGCCTTCTCATCCAGAGTGGCGGCGGCGCCGTCGCGCGGCGCGGCCGTCACGGGGAAGTAGCAGTTCTGCATTAGTGTCGGTGTGTGTCTCTGTCTGATTGCTGGTTGGTGCCGCCGAAAGTGAGCTTCTCCTGAAATGAAGTGTACCACACAATATCTACTCTGAATAGAGGTGGTTTACCTAATGTTGGGATGGATTTGTCCTAATCTAATGTTCGGTGGTATAGAAATAGTGTGGTATTGGTCTTTGGCTCGGCTCCCCTCCGTGAGCTGGACCGTGTGGCAACGGGAAGAAGAGCTCTTGGGATCAGCATGGGCAAGGACAAGAGCGGCGGCGACGTCGTCATGGCGGACGCCAGCGCGCCCGAGATCTTCAGCGTGCCCAGTGAGTGGGCTGCACAGAGATGGGGCACCGGGACGCTCGAGTCGGGACGACTGACGCAATGTGTGTGTGTATGTTTGGGCGACTAGTTCTCGAGACGGTCAAGGCCGCGCAGCTCCAGAACGGTCTGCGCCACCGCGATTTCCAGCGGTACCGCCAGTACTGCGCGCGCCGCCTGCGCCGCATCCGCAAGTCGACCAAGTTCACGCACGGCAAGGGCAAGGCCTTTCTCAACAAGAAGGTCGATGTCGAGACGGCGAGCGAAGTGCGGTACGTCCACCTCCCTACCTAACGCTTGCGGAGGCGACTCACGAATGGCATGATGCGGGGACTTGTAGTCTGCTGTACATTCCGCTGTACAATGCCGAGCGCGCGTGGAGCTTTGCGATGCAGCTCAAGGAGGACGATAACCTGGAGAAGATGGAGCACGGCGACGAGGCCAACTCGCGCATCAAGTTCCACTTGACGGGCCGTCTCCGCAAGGCCGCCGAGTGGAGCCAGCGACTCGCCGAGATTTGCGCGCAAAAGGCTGATGCGTACGTCCTGATACGAGTTTCCCTCTTGTCTACGAGGGGATCCACTGACATTGCTGTATGGGTGTTTACTTTGGGAGGGCAGTCGCACGAGTCTCGAGGCCGAAGCGTACGCGGCCTACATGCTGGGCAACCTCGCGTTCCACCGTGAAGAGCACGAGCGCGCGCTCGACAAGTTTGCCACGGCGCGCCGCATCTACTCCGATCTCTCGCAGGTCGGCACGCTGTCGCAAAAGGAACTGTTTCGCAGCTCGGTCGACGAGCTCGAGCCGTTCATTCGGTTCTCGGAGCACCGCCTGACGCTGCAGGGCAAGCTCAAGGGCACCAGCCATGCGGCGCTCGACTGGACCGCGACCACGACCGGTGACGGCGCCAGCAACGCGCTGCTGCAGTCCAAAATTGACGTCGTGCTGCTCGAGGCGCGCAAGCAAAAAGTCGCGTCGCTCGCGACGATCGCGTGGAAGCAAAAGCAGATCGCCGTGTCGACGCAAGAGATCGGCCTCGCGTTGCTGCGCCCCGACGATATTACGGCCAAGCTCGAGAAGGTTGCGGCTTCAGACGAAAAGAAGCGCGAGCAGGTCTTTGTCGAGCTGCTTGGCGCGTACGACACGACGCTGCAGCTCATCAAGACGGAAATTGCCAAGCTGCAGCAGCAGTCCAAGAGCGGCGTCGCGCTCGTGCACTCGGAGATTGAGTCGCTCCAGAACCTCGAAGAATACGTGCGCTACGTCAAGCTCACGCGTCAGGCCGAGCGGTTTGTCGCCGTGTTTAAGCAGCTCCGCGGCACCGCGCAGCTAGGCGACTTGACCCACGTACTTGATATGCTCGTGCAGTGCGTGGGCGACATTCTCTCGATTCCGGGACTGAGCGAACTGGAGAAGCTCATCTACGCCAAGTACACGGCGTACCAGGCACTGTTCAAGGCGGTCCGGGCCGCGACCGTGGCGCAGACGTACGTTGAGCAGCGCAAGTTTTCCGAGGCGATCACGCTCTTTCAGCACGCGACGCTCTTGCTCGTGGACGCGGAAGAGACGCTGAGTGTGCACCCGGCCGCGACCGATCTCGTGCTGCAGGAGTTTATCAAGGACCTCGGGGTCGAACTCACGGGCGCGCAGAGCCGCACGACGGCGCAGAGCTTTTTGCACACGTCCAAGCAGGCCGAGTCTATGCGCAAGAACCTGGAAAAGCTCAAACTCCAGGATGGAGGGAAACCGGTGCGCCGCAAGTCGCTGCTCGAGCGGCAGGACGAGTTCAACGGTGGCACGGCCAAGGGCAACTTTGACATTGTGCGGCTGCCGCCCGACTTCCAGGCCGTGCCCTGCAAGCCGATTCTCTTTGATATCGCGTTCAACGAGCTCGAGTTCCCCGACATTTCGCAGCGCATGAAGACGGACGAAGAGAAGGCGGCCGAGGCCGCGGCGGCGGCGGCCGACCAGAGTGGCGGAGCCGGCGGCGGCTTTTTTGGGTGGTTTGGTCGCAAGTAAGGAGAGTGTGTATAGACAGACAGAGACAACAGACTGGGAGACCGACAGCGATGAGAGGCATTTAGTGGCAATGCGCCTCTCGCCCTTTGGCCTCACCACCCCGTGGGGCAGAAGAATGCAAGAAAAGTGATCCAATGTTGTTTTTTCTTCTGTGTGTTGCCCGCCCTAGTCGTCGATTTGCTCGGCTTCTTTCTGGATCCGCTCGAGTTCGGCCTTGAACTGAAGTCGCTCCTGCGCGTCCATGCCGTCCTCCGACAGCTGCGGCGACACGTCCGTGAGCAGGCGGAACCACAGTGGGAACCAAATCGCCAGGTACGCGATCCACCGGCTGATCTGGTCAAAATAGCTTAGGAGATACATGGCAATATGAGTCCACGAGCAGCACATCAACGCAGCGTAATGCCACGCTGACAGTCACTAAGAGGCGAGGAGCTTCCAGCCTACGTATACGCACTCTGTGTATTCGTAGAAAAGGGTCGTGAGCATGCCGATCACGACAAACGTGCCCAAGTGGATCTTATCCGACACGGGTCCGTAATCGGGAATGTTATCGCGTTTCCAAGGCGCGACGGGCTCGAACCGCTTGCGGTACGCTTCCTCGTCCTCCATCTCGGCGCTCTCCGCGCCCTTCTTTCCGTTGGCCACGGCCTGGATGATGTCGCTCGGCGCCGCGCGGCGCTGCTTGGGCATTGTAGCTCTTGGTGACGTTGCGACGTCTCAACAACAAACTGACCCTCGCGTTTCATGCATGTCACTGACGCAGCCTATGACCTCACTTTAGTGACAGTGAGTTATACGTCACTATAGTGGTGTATATGTCACAAATGCTTGCCAGTCAAAAGTCTCACCTCACGTTTGGGATCCGAAGGGAGACAAGATGGAAAAGTACAGCCGATGGAGCGATCTCACGACGGGGATCAACCCGTTCGTGCCGCACAAGCAGCGCCTCCATGACAGCCTCGGTGTGCGCGCGCTGCAGCTGTTGGCGCGCGCGCCGCTTCTCATCGTGCGGCTGCCGCTGTTGCTCGTGGGCGGCGTGCTGCTCGTCGTCACCAACATCATCGTCTCGGTGCTGGTGAGCAAACCGTGTATCTATGCTCCTCTTTGTAGCGTTCTCTCCAAACTGACTAGTGACACTGGACAGGGGTTCGTGCCGCTGCTGGGGCGCTTCCTGAAGCGGCTGGTCGAATGGCTGCTGTGCTCGCTGCTGCTCTTGATCATGGGTGTGTTTGTGTCGGAAGAGCCGGCCAACACGCGCCGCCTCGGACTCACGACGCCTGGCGCCAAGGCATCCAGCAAGAGCATGCGCGTCGCGGCGAAGGACGTCGTCGTGTGCAACCACACGAGCTTTCTCGAGATCCTATACTTGGCGCGCCGCTTCTCGCCCGTGTTTTGCTTTGTGACCGAAGAAGGAGCGTCCAAGGGACTCGTCCATGCGTGCGGATTGATTGAAGCCATCTACCGTGGCTTTGCAATGCCATCGCTGGAGCAACGCGGTACACCGCGCAAACTTGAAGACGTTATTCTGCACGCCGCAGGTCCCGTGGTCGTGTTTCCTGAAGGCGCGCGTACAAACGGCAAGACGGTGCTGCGCTTCTTACCCATTCTCGAGCAGCTCCCGTTCCAGCTCTCGACCAAGAATGGCGGCAAGAAGCTCGAGCTCAAGATCCATATTATCGCCTTCCGCTACGAGTTTACCAGCTTTGGCCCCAACCACAGCGCCGGCAGCGGATGGAAGCACTTGATGTGGACGTGTCTGTACGCGTACCACACGGCCCGCGTGACCCACCTCCACGCGAAAGACCTCAACCTCCACGACGTCGGCCCAGCGACCCGCTCCAAGCCATCGAGCGCCGCCAGCGCGACGCAGCTCACGACGGTCCACGTCGAGCGGCTCCGCGGCCTGCTTGCGTCCATGCTGCGCACTAAACCCGTCGACATGACGGTCAAGGACTTCTTGTCGTTCAATGCCTACTGGAGCCATGTGACGGGCGGAGGAAAGAAATCGGCGGCCGAGTTCACGGACCGCAAGGCGCCCCATGAGCACGCCCAGTGGACGACTCGCAAGTAAACCAACGTAGAACGGATAGAACGATTGGGTATCGATCGTGCGGTGGAAAGAGGAATGGATTGGTCTTCTTTGTATCTCGTTCTGGATCATGCGGTGTCCACATCCGCTTCAACGAGTGCCGCTGCCGCTTCCTGCTCGGCGAGTTTGTGGAGATGCTCATCGCGCAGCTTCATGCCAAACTCGTACGCGCTGATCAGCAGTTCGGCCGCGATCAGAATGATAATGTACCACTCCATGCGCTCGCCCTTGTGAGAGCCCAGGACTTCGAGGAAAAACTACACAAAAGAAAACAGACCCCCCATCAGCCTACCATCACCACGTTGAAACCCTTACAGTCTTTCCAGTCCGTACCTTGGTGTTGTGCTGGATCAGCTCGAGCTTAAAGTTGAGGTTGTTGAAGCGCTCGTTCAGCTCAAAGTCTTCCACAAGCGACTCCCACATGGTGTGGTACCGCGTGTAGCTCCACGCCGCGTCGCCCGGCCGCTTGCGGTCGATCACGCGCAGCTTGCTCACGAGATCAATGAGCAATGTATTGTTGGTTGCGACGATCTTGAAGAGTCGCTTGTTTTGCTGGCGCTCAGTCTGCTGCTCGCTCAGGCCAATACCGAAAAGAGCGCTGCGCGGACCCTGCTTTTCAACGGCCGTGTTGAGCTTTTCAAACTCGCTGAGAATCGCTTCGATCTGTCGCTCATAATATTCCATCGCGACTGTCTGCGCCAGCACACCGGCAATGACGTGGATGTTGATGTGGTCAATCTCACGCACGCTAATGTTGTTGTCCGAGAGATCGCTCCACTTTTCCAGCGCGGGGTTGCCGATCAACAGCAGCTCTTCTTCGTGGCCACGCATCTCAAACGCGTCTTGGCAGAACCGCGTCGCGTGCTTGGTGAGCGTCGAGATGAGATGCTGGTCGCAGTTGAAAAACACGACGGCGCCATAGTCAAAGTAGACGACCCAGCGATCTTTCGCGCGGCGCGACGTGAGGTCGCCCGGGAGATTGAGCGTGGTCTGCGACGTCTCGATACCCTCCGAGGACAGCGGTGGCGACGCGATGCCCGTGATGAGTCCCGTGGCATCATTCGTACCGCTTACTCGCAGCACGAGCGAGTCCTTGTGGAGGAAGTGGGACACGTTGAAGCGGTCCGTATACAGCTTCTGGAAGAGCCCCGTAATGTCCATTTTGCGAGCGAGATGAACAGCACGAATCGGCATGTGCTGTACTTTCTTGACGAGCAGCTCCTTCTGCGCCTTTGCTTCGGCCTCTGCGATCGTCGCTGCGATCTCGCTGGGCGTGGGCGTTGGCGGTAGACCATCGATGGCTTCGCTGAGGCTGCTGATGGTGCGCGCGTCGCTGGCACCACCGAACGGCACAAACGCCGAGAAGCAGCGGCCGCTGCTGGTGGCCGGGCCGACGCTGAACGCTGGCGCTGCCATACGGCGCACGCTGCTGACCCGGCGTAATAAATGCATCGTCCGCTATCGGCTGTGGTACCACAACGACGAGCCGCAAGAGTCCTTCGTGGAGACGAGAAGGCTCGACCGTGAATCACTCCGCGATCAATGAGCTCTTCGCTGCCAAACGCTGGTGCGCTGGTCGCACGTCAGAGTGATGGTCAGATCCGGTAATCAGTAGGACATACAAACTAGAGTGGTCCACATTATGAAGTTATTGCGTGGTCTACACAAATCAAGGCCACCTGATATTAAAACCTCTATCCCGCCAAAACCTCAGATAATGCATGTTTATATGAATAGAATGACCATACGTTTTGCCAATTGGTGAAACTGAATGGAATATAGTGACATTGTGGACTTGTAAAACTACTATGTGGGTCACTGAAACGAGGTAATGAGCATGTGTCAGATACCTGCCATATCGAATACTCGGCGTCGTAGCTTCACCAACTTCCAACGCCCGTCCTGATATTTTCGCCGACGCAAGTCGCGGCTCGCAGAGAAACCCCTCGTCCGCACTCGTCATCGGTCCCTGCGCCCCGTCGGCCTCTCCCCCCACGCACTCCTCTCTCTCTCTCCACTGCCCCTCAGCCTCGACCATGATCCGCCGCATGAGCATGGGCAAGCGCGGGGCCGCGAGCCCTCGCCCAAGCGCGACCGACGCCGCGATGCAGGACTTTCCCGAGGAGCCCATCCCGCTCATCACGTTCAGCGAGAACGAAGACCAGCTCGTCGTGAACGCGGACGCCGTGAACGTGCTCAAGAAGATTGATGGCAAGGTCGCCGTGGTCGCCATGGCGGGGCTCTACCGCACGGGCAAGTCGTCCATGCTCAACTGGCTGCTGGACCGCCAGAGCGGCTTCCGCGTCGGGCCGACCATTGAGCGCTGCACGCGCGGCATCTGGCTCTGGGGGAGCCCCGTGCGGCGCACGCTGAGCGACGGCGAAGAGATCTGGGTCCTCATGCTCGACACGGAAGGGCTCGGCGGCCTCGAGGCCTCGCAGCAGTACGACGCGCGCATCTTTTCGCTCGCGACCTTGCTCTGCTCCAAGCTCATTTACAACAGTCAAGGAAGCGTGGACGAAAAGGCCATTGGCGGCTTATCGTTCATTGCGAACCTCGCCAAGCACATCAAGGTGAGCGCCGACGCCGACAATGGCGCGGGCCGTCCCAGCGCCTCGGACAATAACGACGACGTGATGCAGTTTCACCAGTTCTTCCCGTCCTTTATGTGGGTTGTTCGCGACTTTACACTCGAGCTCGTGGACGAAGACGGCGATCCGATCTCGAGCAATGACTACCTCGAGCGAGCGCTTGCCGACCAGCCACGCATCCCCGCCAACATGGAGCGCAACCGTATCCGTGCCATGATGAAGGACTTTTTCCGAGACCGCGCCTGCGTGACGCTTGTGCGTCCGGTCCACGACGAGTCGCAGCTCCAGCAAGTGGACCACTTGGCGATCAGCGAGCTCCGCCCAGAGTTCCAGCAGCAGCTTGCGAACGTCAAGGATCTAGTCTTTGGCGACTCGCTCAAGCCCAAGACGCTCCAGGGCAAGCCACTAAACGGCAGCATGTTTGCCGGTCTGCTCCACGCCTATGTCGATGCCATTAACAGCGGCGGCGTGCCCGTGATCACGTCGGCGTGGGAGGGTGTCACGGCCAGCGAGTGCCGCAAGGCCGTCAACACGGCGTTCGATTCGTTCAAGAAGCTCATGAGTGAGGTGGACCTCCCCGTCGACACGGACGAGCTGCTCGCGATCTTCAAGGACTCGGAACTGCGCGCGACCCAAGAGTACCGCCGCAATGCCATTGGTGACATGACTGCGAAACTGGAAGTTGACTTGGTCAAGAAAATTGAGGAAGAGAAGGAGCAGCTCACGGCCCGCAATGGTGCACTGTCCAAGGAAATGTGCGAGCGTCTCTTGCAGGTGCTCTACAGCGAGATCATCCAGCCCAAGCTCACCTCGCTCTCGGGTGCGGACGATGGCGGCTTTAGCGACATGCAGCACTTCGCCAAAGAGTGGACGCGCTTCCGCGACGCGTACCTCGCCAAAGCGCGCGGCGGCGCCAAGCTCGAGTGTCTGCTCACGTTTTCCGAGGCGAAGTACGCTGAGGCCATGCGTATCTTGCTGAGCCGCCAAGAAGAAGGGTATGAAAAGAAAATGCGCTCGCTTCAGAATGATGTCGCTCGCGTCAAGGAAGAGCTGGGCAGCATTGGCGGTCGCGAGCAGATCTACAAGGAACAGATCGAGCAAATGCAGGCCACGTCGTCGCAGATCCTGACCGAGAAGGCGCGGTTCGAGGCCGAGGCGCAAGCGCAAAAGGAACGTATCGAACAGCTCGAGTTCATGCTCAAGGACGAAACGCAGGGTAAGCAAAGCATCGAGATTGAGCGCGAGTCGATGGATCTCAAGTACACGAGCGAGGCCAAGAAGCGGGAAGAAGCTGACGGCGAGCTCGCGCGCATGAAGGCCGAGTACGCCAAGCTCGTCAAGGAGAAGGAGCGCCAGGAGATGGAGCTCAGCATGCTCAACCAAGAGTGCCAGCAGCTGCGAGGCAGCAAAAAGGGATGCTGTGTCATCTCGTAAGAGGAGACGCCATACGAGCGAGTCCCCACGAGGCAGCGACAGAGACGCCGGAATGAAGAAGCCGTAGCTGGGAAGCTTGCAGCACGCACGTTGTTTTTCGAACCTATATTCCATTCGTTCTTCTTTTCCGTTTTCCGTCATTGAGTGTGTACATGGTCAAACAAAACTTCAACGAGAGAGAGAGAGAGAGCTCTCTTCCATTGTCGCGAGAGGGACTGATGTCTTGCACTCGAGTCTGCTTTACTGGGACGCCGGCGGACGGTTCGGCGTCAAGGGGGACACGTACGCCTTGAGCTGTACATATCCATAGAAAAATAGAAGGGAAAAATCATATCTTCTCGTTAGCACTGGACGTCTCCACAATGGCGAACACTTTACCTACCTTGAAGCCCGTGAGGTCGGGCACTTCGAGCGTCAGCAGCTTGTCCGAGTCGACGATGTAGCGGCCACGCTTGCCGTGGACACCTTCGTTTCGGCAGTTGTTACCCTTGTAGAAGCGGCGGTTCGCGCGCTTGGAAGTCAGCGGGCGGAGCGAGTGGGATCGGCCGAACTTGCTGCCGCGCGTGAGGCCCACTACGAGTCCGTCGAGAAGGCCCATGGCTGTCGGTGAGGTGGCGTGTGTAGGATTTTTTCTTTGGTGAGACTTTGGGCGGCGTGTGGTGAGTGATTGGGTGGGCTCGAGATGAGGACAAGAGGAGGATTAATAGCCAATCAGATCAGCCAATTAGGAGGAAAAGTAGGTATGATTGGCTAAAATAACAAGATGTAGCTCCTCGCAGACTGAGGACAACATCCACGCAAAGCAGAATGATCCGAGGAGCGACGCGCGGGGCATTCCGCAGCGCCCGCGAGATCCTACGTGCGAGCAAGCGTAAGACGGGGTCGAGGCGGTCCGTCAACATGATGATGCATGAAGAAGGCTCGCTCGGAGGCCAGCAGCGCCACGCGTTTGGCCGCGCTACCAATGACACGGTACTCGCTATCCACTCCAACCCGTGTGCCTGGTTCTAGTGGATCCACTGACAGAGAGCTTTGGTGTTGTCATGAACTGTAGATCGCACGAGCACTGTCCGTCACTGCGTTTGGGCTACTTGATCGCAACGTCGTTGATGCGCTGAATATGGTCATGGCCGAGCTCATTGCAGAGGATGATGACGGGCGATAGCAGCCCCCACGATTCGTGGGGGCTTCATGAACTCGATTCCGACAAGGAGACCGGAACGAACAGACAGATTCTTCTGTGTAGCATGGATAATACAGCGCAGTACTACGTTGTAAAACGTGTTCCTTGAGTACTGAGCGACATTTACCGTCACCACAGGACTCCGACTCAACGAGGTCAAGCCACGCTTCCACCGATCAACAGCACGTACGGTGAGGGGGAGTTAAAGTGAAAAAGCGTTTTGCTCTCTGTTTTGTTCAACGGAGTTTTAGCAGGTATGCTACCTACCAGACATCGTCAGCAGACAACCGACCACTAGCTTATTCCTGCTGCACAGGGAACTCGAACACAACATCCTTGTTGGTGAGCTTCTTGTACACAGTGGCGAACGTGTCGAGCTTGGTCTCCACGTTAACCTGGTCCTTGGGGTCCAGGTACACCTTAAGGAGCTTGGAGCCGTCAAGACGCACGCGCGTGCGCTTGCCAACGATCTCGGTCGGGTAGACGAGGTCCTGGAATAAGAAAGTAGAAAATGCATCATTAGTACGGGGCATGGAGTGGCTAATCTCCAGAGGCCAACGTCGCACGCCACACAATCATCGAGAAAAGCCACACTACGTACATCAAGGATCGACTCCTGGACGGCCGTGAGCGTGCGCGAGCGCGGGCGCGGGCCCGACGTCTTGTGCGAACGGGCGTAGCCCTTGCCGAGGATCGTGCGCTGGGCAATGATCACGACGTGGCGGCCGCTGAACTTCTTCTCGAGCTCACGGACAAGGCGCGCCTGGATCTTGGTGAACGACTTGTGGAGGCGGTACGGCACAAAGATGACAATGGCCTTGCGGCCCGAGGCGACATCGACCTGCTTGGCGGCCGTGATGTAGAGGTCCTTGAGGTCGTTCTTGATCTCGGCGGCCGAGACCTCGAGGTTGAAGAGCTCCTGCGCAACCTGCTGCTCGAACTCGTCGGCGACCTGGCCCTCAGGCTTCTTAATCTTGGCGGCTCCGGTGAACATGGTGGTCGAGAGAATTCGTCCTTTGAGCAAAACAACGAGTGGAGTTGGCTGAGCCCCATCATTGCGCCGTGGGAGAGGAAGCTCCCCACCAGCCAGTCGATTCGCACGAATCAGATCTGAGTATCTGCTTTCCAGCGAATCAAAATGAACTCTCAAGTAGACGTAAGATTGGCTATAAATACTGATATATACACCAATCAAAACGTGGTACAGAAGTCAAATGTAGCCATGTTGCAGCAATGGGCCACTCCTGGCGCCATCGCCACGAGCTCACCCCGCTGAGACTGACCCAAGTGACAACTGTGTACGTCTTGTAAACAAGTACATAACGCTGTATAATGGCGGAATTAAGTACAAACTCTTGCGCCTCTGTTACTGCGCAGTGGCGGTGATGGAGGACGCCCCCGGCGGGATAAACCGCTTGGCAGCGACGACCCAGTCGATCAGATCGGTCTGGCTTGAGCACTGAAACGTGAACTTGCGCGAGCTCTCCATGCGGAAGACGCTGCTGAAGAGCCCCGTGGACTGGCTCGATTCGGTCACTTCAAACGTCGGGATCGCACTCTTGCCAATCATATTGATGCGGCAGTTGGCCAGCGCCACAGTCGTACACACTACGTCCATGGTCTGGTCGTTCGTGAGGATCGCATCGAGCATGGCCTCGCTAGACTGAACGATCGAGCGGTTGGCCGTCTCCTTGAGATCAATGAGATGCAAGAACTGGTCTTGCGTGATCGCACACAGCACGTCCTTCCACGAGCGGAAGAGCGATCCCGTCACTTGATGCTTGAGAAAGCCGCACCGCACCAAGAGCGGACTCGCAATGGGCGACCGCAGCGAGCGAAAGAGTTTCTGGTCCGTGCCCTCGGCGGAAAGCGCCGCAGCCGTAAACTACACGGTAGTCAACACGTCAGTAGTGCTTTGACGGGAGGCGATCTCCACACAGCACGTACATTCTTGGGTATTCTTCGAATACTGCTGAGCACGTCGCGTTCCGGTTCTATTCTCTGTTCATGTGTACAGAGATGGTCAATTCTGAATCAACAACAAGTTCAAGCGCCCGAAAGAAACCAACCTGGATGGCCGCCATGGGCTCCGACATGGTACCGCCCAACTCGTCGTACATGAGCTTTTGCTTGCGCGTGTACGTATCGACGGCCGTCTGAAGCACCGAGACACGGAGCAGCTCGAGGTTTTTGTACTGCTGGAACAGCGCCGACATGCCCTTGACGTACTCGACGCGACATCGCTGCAGCGTCTGAACGTTAATGCAGTACACAATCTCAGCGAGCCACAGATCTCGCTTCGAGGTGTCACTGACGCTAGCGTCACCCCCGTTCGAGTGACGCTCCGCTTCCATCTCGCGATAAATGCCATCGTACTTGCTGAACGACTCGAGCACGTGCCGCTGCGCGTCGTGGAGCAGTGCATCTAGGCGATTGCCCTCCGCTAACATGGTAGTCGTGCGATCTTCATACGTCGCCACCATCTCATCCAGTGGGCGTGCAACAACGTCGCGCTTGACGACGTTGGAGAACTGTATGATCTTCTCCGAGAGCTGCTGCTGCACCTCGCCCAGAGTGTTGAGTGCCTTGACACAGGACGACACGATACTAAACTGATCCGATGAAGCGCTTCCCGGAGGTGCACCAGCAGTACCCCCCGTACTTGTCGGCGCGCCGGCGGCGGCACCCGTGGACGCTGGTCGTTCCAGTACTTGGCGGATCTTTCGCAGCGACTCGGCGTACGCGAGATCCTGTCGATGCATTTACCATGACCCAAAATAAGACACCATCATAGCCTAGCACCGTCGTCTACGAAGCAAAGCACGCACCGCTTGGATCCTCATTGCGAAGAAGCGCTGCACGCGCGCATTCTCTTCGCGGCCACGGAGCATTTCCTTTTCAAACGCCAGCCAGTAGGCGCGGTCCTTTTCTTGGAAAACGTCGATCTGCGCCTTGCGCGAGGTCTCAAACGCCCTCACACTCTCGCAGCTCACGGCCTTGTTGCGCCAGAGCGTCGCGTTCGAGATCGCGACGGATGCGTGGCCCGAGAGAGAGCCCATGGCGCTGCTGCTGCGGCCGTCGAGAGAGTGGCGGTAGTGGCTCTCGGCCGCATCGCTGGCCTGCGCCGTTTCAGAGTCAGACAGCGAAGAAAGGCGAGCAAGGTCTGGCTTGTCGTGGTGTGAACTGGCGGCCGTCGGGGCGGCGCTAGCGGGCGGGGCGTCGATGGAGTCGGCCATTCTTTTTTGATCGTGCGAAGAGGCGGTCGATGATGACGAGGAAGAAGCTCACTCCCCAAGTGTTTGTTTTGAGCCCTTGGTATCTGAAATTCCATTCCCTTTCTAAGCCGATAAAAATGGATAGCCTGTTTAATGTGATGCGGTTGCCTCAATTTACGTTTCTAGACACATTGTGAATAGTATTTTCAATTTAATACTGTTCTGGTTTTTTCTAGTCTTCCTCAATTTCTTCGAGAGTGTGCTGAGTTATAGGGTATTAAAGGATATAGGATTCTATTGTTCACTTCGAATACAATATGAACGAGAAGAATATTGAGGATGGGAGGAGACAAAGTATTCAGTGGGTGTCGGGAAGTGAGGGATGAGTGTGGACCGTTTTTCAGCCTGTCTCTTTCGTCAGCAGTCTCAGAATTCCCAGGCATATTGACGTGATGTTTTCGCGATCAGGCTGACAGCAGCAGGAGGGAAATTTCCTTCTGCTGTCTCACTCTCGGTCCAGTGGAGTGGCTCTACATCAACTTGGCCGCGCTATCGTTGCTTGCAGAGACCTATATGGTGCAGCACCGCCGTGTGGCTTGTCCTCACTGCTTCCTCTTCTTTACGTGCCGTTGTCATGGCTGCCTCTGGAGCTAAACTTCCTCGCTCCGCTCTTCCGGCGTCAACTCTCAGTTCAAATCCACGAGTGAATCAGATCAGTTAAGAAGAATGGCATCAGGGAGCTACAGTTTTCCACCCGTTGATCTGTAGTGAACTCTGTCCTGAGCAGTATTAATTATGCCAAAAATAACAAGGCCCCTTATTACTACACTGTAGTCAGGGACACTCGGACACTTCCGCGATGATCGCGTCCCTACGCCAGGGTTGCGTGACTGACTGACTGCGTCTGTCTTCATCAGACTGGCACGTCGACGAATCGCGCGACCAGATCAGTGATGCACACACAGGAGGGTTGATGACACTTGACTGGACACGTGGTCAGTTCAGTAGAAGCATGGCTCAGCCAACTTAATCTCAGTTGCATCGGATCCTGCCACTCAGCTTGAGTGGCAATAATATGGATATTATACAGTACATGCCGGTATGATAACAATTGGATGCAAAGCCACTCGAGTTGAGTCACTCTTTGTTGGGTGCCAACTTGATTGTTTTATGGTCTTTCGGATACGCAGGGGCGTTGGCTCTTTTTTATTGGAGGCAGGAGGAGGCTCGCCTTTGCTAATACTGTGGTTATCAGTAAGATCCCACACGAAATGTGCGAGTGACTGTTTCGTCTCTGTTGTGGCTCCAGACCATCAGGTACACAAGTTGGTGAGGCTGCCGTCGTGAATTTCCAGACGCGAATGTGGAGCCACCCACGGTGATCGTGATTTGAGTTAAGCGCAGGTGATTTAAGTCTGAGAACGCTATTTCCATTCTGAACTTTCAATCCGAACCTCTTCAACATGATGCGAGACAAGCACACCCATATATATTTTAACAGTGACTACAAACAGGGTGGAGTACAAGTCCTGGTTAGCAATCACGAGATAATATAAATTATCAAAGGTCTGAGTCAGTTCAACGTTGTCAGACGATATGTTTGGACATCAAGATCTCTTCCGTCTGATTCAGAGCCAATAGGATCTTGAAGTTGTCCAGCTGATCGCCATGCAGCTTTTATTCTCCTCCCACACAGATCTCACCGCCTTCAAGCATCGTTTACTCACCGCTGATTAGTTACGCAAGGGGGTCTGCTAGGAGTCCCCTCTTCTAACCTGCCGATGAGACCAGCCCTCCCCATGTAGGGCGCCCGAAGCACGTCCTTGCTCATTCCGCATTTTGCCTTCCAGCACTCAAGCGCCTTCCCAATCCCAAGCCTCATTCCTCCACCATGGTCTTCACCAAGTTCGCTCCGCTCCTCGCGCTTGCCGCCCTCGCGGCCTCGGACGTCTCGGCCATGCCGCGCGTCGACTCGGCTGTGCACCGCGCGCTGCGTCAGCAGGCCACGGTCGACCTCATGATCACCATGAAGACGGGCGTTGACAGCGCCATCAGCTCGATCAAGGAAGCCGACTTTGCGACTCGCGGACAGAAGATCGCGGCGCTCGTGACCACGCTCGAGGTCACGACCAAGACTGCGCAGTCGTCGCTGGACAGTTTGCTCGCCAAGGAGGCGACGTCTACACACACGTCGCACGAGTCGTTCTGGATCTCGAACCAGAAGGTGATCAAGGGTGCGACGATCGAGCTTGTGGAGAAGCTCGCGGCGATGCCCGAGATTGCCGAGATCCGCGAGGAGATCACGGTGCCGTTGCCGAAGTTTGAGGTTGGCTCGAACGCGACGCGTGCGTCGTTGCTCGCGAACGAGTGGGGTGTCACCAAGGTCGACGCGCCGAGTGTCTGGGCCGCCGGCGTGACGGGCCAGAACGTTGTTATCGGTTCGCTCGACACGGGCGTGCTGTCGACCCACACCTCGATCGCTGCCAACTTCCGCAGCTCGTACAACTGGTACGACGCGACGGCCAGGAAGACGACGCCGTACGACGATGTCGGCCACGGCACGCACACGATCGGCACGATGGTCGGCAGCAACGGCCTGGGTGTCGCTCCCGGCGCCAAGTTTATTGCGTGCAGAGGCCTTAGCTCGAACGGTGGCTCCGAGTCGCAGCTGCTCAAGTGCGCGCAGTTCCTGACGTGCCCCACGGACGCCTCGGGCAACAACAAGGACTGCACCAAGGCACCGAACCTTGTGAGCAACTCGTGGGGCGGCGGCCAGGGCGACACGTTCTTTGCGTCGGCGATCAAGGCGTGGCGCGCGGCCAACATCATCCCGGTCTTTGCCAACGGCAACTCGGGTCCGTCCTGTAAGACGGCCAACTCTCCTGCCGACTCGCCCGATGTGATTGCCATTGGCGCCACGGACTCGACCGACAAGCTCGCGAGCTTCTCGAGCAAGGGCCCATCGGTGACTGGACTCGTGAAGCCCGAGGTTTCGGCCCCCGGCGCCAGTGTGCGCTCGGCCTGGAACACTGGTAACTCGGCCTTCAACACGATCTCGGGCACGTCCATGGCCACGCCGCACGTCTCGGGTGTCATCGCGCTGCTCCTGAGCAAGAAGCCGACGCTCACGTACGCGCAGGTGAAGTCGGCGCTCACGAGCACGACGGACAAGTCGACGCTTAAGGCATCGGGCTACACGTGCGGTGGAACGGCCGACTCGGCATCGCCCAACAACCAGTACGGCTACGGTCGCGTGAACGCCTTCAGCGCGTACAAGTCGATCGCCTAAGCCTTCTTCTCCCTGTGCGACAACTCTGCTGTCCCTTGTCGTTTTTGCTCGCAGTTACAGAACCATCGATGTTACGTGAATCTTGTGTGGGACGTTTTGGTCTCCCAGCGAATATAATCACACAATGAGTTCTTCGCGTCGTGCCAAGACTCCAAGCTTTGTGCTTGGTGTAGTCCACTTTGTATCGATTGTGGGATGTCGGTCTGCAGTAACTTCAGAGACTGCAAACTCGACTTTGTTATTAATCCAGCTGCAGTTCAAGGAACTTTGACGTGCTGCAACTGTTGCAGCACGTCAAAGTTCCTTTTAAGCCGCCAACCGGTTCAACTGTTCAGTAATACTACTGTAGTCTTAGATGGGCCATCCAGAAGCTCCTCATTTGTACTCAGCGACCTCTGTGGCGTCACCTTCCCTTTCTGAGTTCAGAAATCATGATCTGCGCGGCACGAGCGCAACGAAGTTCACGTTGCGAACACCGCGTAAGATAGGATTGCACCGCTTGTTACCCTCAATAAAATGCACTAAAACAGGTCAGCAGTGTGATACTTGTAATCCGACACCCCACCGCGGATGACGTACGCTGAACGCAGAGCTACAACCATCTTGTTCCATGCTCAGAGATGGTGCTCCCACTAGGCAACAACAACTAGGCCATGCCAAACTGTCGGCATCGAACCGGGCATCGTCGACGAGGGGCACTAAGCGGTCGTTACGAGGAGGCGGTACTTCGACATCTGGCGAAGGACGAGCACGCTGTCGCCAACGGCCTCTACTAATAAGGGGGTCCAGCGGCTGGCTGGACTCCAGCCGTGGTGGAGTGCTGCACGGAGTTGAATTGAACTAAATTCACTGTTACGCCGATCGCACTCAGGGCGGGCACCGCACAACGCCCCGCGAACCAGGTATACCTGGCGGCTACGGCTGGGAACACTACCTCTTCCTCTAGCTATGTCAGCGAGTCTTTATCGGGACGGACTGGCGTACTCGGCTTGGTGATTGGCGGTCAAACGAGGCACGAGGCTCATAGCCGCACTCCAAACAAGAGGCGTTGCCCCGGAGGATGTGCCCGGACCACGATTGAGCCCGCACCACCTGGGCCAGGGTTGCCACGTGAGCTGCTGTCGAAGAAGAGCACGTAACGCACCCCGGACGTTGCGAGAGGGGCGGGCGGGAGCTTTGCTGCAAGTGGGCCGCGCAGGCGGCTAGGATGCGGACGACGATGGATAGACCGGCCTTGGCGCATGAGCATAGCCCGCTGTACCCGGGCCTGGAAAGCTGAACAGGCGTGAGCCACGAGTGCCATGGTCTTGCTGTGTGCCCACAGGTCGCAGTCGCAATGGAAGTGTCGCCATTGACAGATGAGCTGTAATCCGGTGAGCACTTGTAGCTGCAAGACATCGTAGAGGGCGTCATAAACCGCCGACTTCGCATTTGACATGGATGGGGCCGCAGTTCACACCCTTGACAGCGTGCGTGGGAAGAGTACTACGAAGTTTGCTCGAGCAAAGCCGTCGTCGGTGAACTCGAGGCCAAGCGCGCGCCATGTGGAGCGGAGGGCGTTCCAATCACCTCTCGTAGCCTCAACGCGGCCGCGGGAGAGTGGGGGCAATCGAATCGTCCATTGCACCCGTCCCAACCGGAGATGCGAAGGATCGGCACTGTATTGCCGCGGCCGCGAAATTAATTTGCCGATCGTTAGGAGGCAGGGGCGGGCCTTCGCCCTAGCAGCACAACGGGGTGCTCTCTAGTAAGTGTAGTGTCAGTGCGATCTCTATTCAGACCACTTCTCCTGGCTGCATTGCCGAACTGACGGGCATACACTGCCTTCAAGATGTCTTCACCCCTACTGTAGTGGATGACCTTCTGTCGCCCGTATCCGGATTGTTGGTTAGTTTATCAATGAGGAAAGAGTGGAAGACCAAAGTTCAAGCTGCCTAAGTGCTTTGTTGCTGCCTGCCTTGGTCCTTGCGCTTCTTCCTGAGCGAGTGCCCCCTGTGTCTCCCCTGCTCCATTGCTAGAAAATACAGTCGGGGTCACCGGTCACCGGCACCTCGTGCCGTAACCGAATCACTCAGCGAGCAGCATAGCCACGACGTCGGCCGTAAACTTGGCGACGCTCCGTTACCATGTCGACGGCGCCGGACGCGTGCCAACACCCTTCGCCTGCCGCTCGCCTTGGAAACACACACTCTTTTCACGACTCTGACTGGGGGCTGGCGCGTGCGTGGACGCTAATTGGCCAGAGCCCCACGCTCGATCACTTGCACATGTTGCCTTCGGTCAGTCAAATACAGGGGGAACGAACGTCACATTGCCACACCAGATGACACCTTCTCTCGATGTCGAGTGGCATTGGCATTTGCCAGCGCAATGGACCCCTCCTCATCGGCGTACAATCGCAAATCTTTATCGACAGCTCTGCCAGATCTATAGATCTACAGCTCGCACATCTTTATCGACAGCTCTGCCAGATTTACGGCCAGTGCCCGTCACCACACCCTGAGCCTGTACCTCCCATCTCTGATGCTGGACCACAATGGCCATCGGTAGTTGTGACCACGACAACGCGGCATCGTTTCCCCCGGATCCCTCCCGCGACTCACTGTACTCATGTACATGTACTGTAGTACGGTAAACAACCAGTTCAGCACCGTTTTTCGAACATTTCTTTGCAATTTTTGTATCTCACTGTCAAGTTGCTTTGGTAGTTTTGCTGTGTGAGTGATACGGATAGAGGCTCGATCTGGGGTGAAGTCATGCCCTTCGTGGGGATGCCAGGGAAATTATATACCATAGGGGATGATTCAGTGACACACTTACACTACTAGATCTTTGCTTTTGGATCCAGTTGCGGGTGACTCCCTCCGGGTGGAGCGCTTCGGCGCTCCGCGGGAGAGCGCCACGGCGCCTCCCTTGAGACCCCCCTGCGGGGGGCAATCTCATAAGTTACTGACTTGAGTACCACGCTTTCAAGACCTGCCGACGAAGGCGCGGCCAAGACCCGAGGAAGGGAAAGAAGATCAAGCGCTCAGTGGGGGCAGAAGTCGAGTATACAAGACCAGATACTACACTTGATCGACGCTGGTGGGGCGCGGGGCGCTAACCTCTTTCCAGCCGACGTTCGTGTTCGCCGTCTCCCGCCGACAACTTGGCGCGTGGACTCTCCTCCTGGGCGTCAACCATTGTGTCGTTAATCCACGTGGCATACTCAAGACGTACTGCGAAGGCTACGACGCCTAGTTTCGGTTAGGTTAGCTAAGTCCAACGCGTAAACGTAATCCATCCATCCATATAGATCTTTGCCCCGCGGAGTGTGTACTCCCTGAGAAGTTCTCAGTGATGGGAGATGAAACCTGCGAGACGACGCAGTCTGTGACAGTGCTGTTACCGCCGGAGCCGACCGACTGGCCAGTGATTGGCGGCCCGTCCTCCAACAGACGGCTCCGTCCGCACTGGACCGAGATCGGTTCTTTGCGCGCCTGCCCGAGCGCTACC